>PVIJ01011190.1:0-55952 GCA_004024925.1 Scalopus aquaticus | reverse complement strand
CCATCCCACACAGAGCGCTACCTCTCACCCTAACCCTGAGTGGCCACACATTGAATAATGTCGCATCTACCCTCAGCACAGAAATACCACACACTCCTGCAGGCATGTGGCAGCTGCACTCCCGGGGACTCAGCAGCTCCTTCAGGAACCGCTGCACAGTCATCAAGGCAGCTTGGCCCTGGTTGAGTGGGGTGGGGGGCTCCTCAGTGCTCAGCTGGGAACCCGGGAGTACCAGGGCGCCCAGGCCCTTCGACCCTTGCTAGATGTACGAGCCTACAGGGGTCCAGCCCACCCCAAGCCCTGTTCCGGGACTAGCTCAACCTCTGAGCTGGAATTCCTGCCATAACCCTCTCCAGCTCTGCCTGCCAAGCTGGGAGCATCTGTTGCCCTGGAACCCCCAGCAGGCGGGAGCAAGGGGCCTGGGGCTGAAGGGCATGTGGCTACCTCCCAGAGTGGAAATTTCCAGCCCCTTGCAGCAACCCACACCTAAGACCTTTACCCCACAGCCCAGCTCCGATGTGGGTCCTAAAGAAGTCTGGGCCTGATGCTGCTGAGGAAGAGTAGGGGTGAATGGGCACACCTCCTCTCCCCGGCTCCAGGGTCTCAGCAGAGGTAAAACTGAAGTGAGCTACGTGTAGCTTGCTTACCCCTCACCCCTCACTCCAGCACCAGGACCTCCATGTAACACCCTCTGCCTTCAGCCACCCAAAGAGTGTCAAACACTACCTGGTCTCTCTCAGGAGCTCACAGAGCAACCACCTTCAGCCACTAGACTAGAAATATTAGGACACTCACATCTCACAGGTGTAGCCGAGTCTCTGTGACCCTTCCCCAAAGTCTACCTCCAGCCTAGCCCAAGGACTGATATCCCAGACCCTCATACCAGGGTTAAGGTTCAAGTGGGATGTGGGACAGATGAGCCCAAGCCAGCGCCTGAGAGCAGAGGGATGACTGGGGAGCAGACTTGGGGTTCCAGAGAATGGTAGCAACTCCTGTGATCAATCAGCTCCTCTCTTGAGGAGTTGTATCCAGGCCCTACTCCCTTCTAGGGTCCTTCATAGCCTCTCCCAGTGCCCTCACCAAGGCTCAGTCCCCTGAATGCAGTGTGGTGCAGGGGCTTGCCGTCACTTTCCTCATGAATAGCAGCTCTTTCCAGTCCCTGAATTTTGTCCTGACAATTATCCTCATCCCACAAACCTCCACTGTTTGCTCCCTATTGTCAGTGCCCCTAATTTAAGTTCTAAGTCCCAGGAGCAAGCAAGGAGGTGCCAAAACCTCCAGGATTGAACTCTTCTACCAATACAGTACCAAATGCAGAGGCAGAGACTTAGGGTATATTCTAGATAGAGCTTCCTGAATTGAGCAAAGGCAGTTAAATATGGGACTTAAAGGAGCTGTGGGTAACATCTGACATAAATGAGCACTGTGTTTCACAACCTTGTACCTGGTCCACCCTGTCCTCACCTCATATCTCCCAATTCTTGTCCTCGCCACATCTCTCTGGGTCTCCCTATCCCCATGCAAGCTGTGCTTCAGAAAACTGTAATAAGGGCCTCCCCAGTGGCGCAGGGGTTGAGCGCTGCGCTGTGGAGCTGTCCGCGGCGGCGACGCAAGTTCGACGCCCGGCTGGGGAGAGTCCCACATGGTGCGGCAGACCTCTCCTGCCTCGCCCACTGCTCCCCTCAGCAGTGTACTTCTGATCTGCCTGTTCTGCTCCCCACTCTGTCTCTGGTGAGCCCTCTCGCTGCCCCACATCTCTGGCCTGTACCCCAGCTTGTATGTATAAATAAAAATTAAAAAAAAAAAAAAAAGAAAACTGCAATAAGTCTCAGGGTCAGGAGCTTGTAACTAGATTAGCATTCTGGGAACCAGAGGATCTTCTCAAGTCCACATGAAATTTTCTAAGGATAGATTATATATTAGGCCACAAAACAAGTCTTAACAAATTTTAAAAGACTGAAATCATATCAAGTATCTTTTCTAACAACAAACCAAAAAGCAATAACAGAAAGAAAGCTAAAAACTCACAGGTTTTTGGAAATTAAACAATACATTCCTTAGCAACCAATGGGAAAAACATAAATCAAAAGGGAAATGCAAAAATATCTTAAAGCAACAGAAAGGGAACATATCAAGGTTTATGTGATGCCACAAAAGCAGAGGGACGTTTATAGGGTAAATTCCTACATTAACAAAAAAGATCTCAGGCTTCCCTGGTGCTACAGAGGGTAAAGGCACAGCACAATCAAGCTATTGCCAGCCACTGCAACATGAGTTCGATCCCTGACCAGGGAGCTAACCCACATGGCACAGCAAGTCTCTCCTGGCTCACCTGCTGATCCCCTCAGCAGTGTATTTCAGTTGTTCTGCCTGTTCTGCTCCCCACTGTCTCTGGTGAATCCTCTCATCACCACCACGCCCCGCACCTCTTGCCTACACCCCAGTTTTTGTATGCATAAATAAATAAATCTTAAAAAGAAAAGAAAAAAATCCCAAGATTATATGGTTTTGTAAACTGACAAATCAGGAAAAGTTGAAACTAAATAAATAAATTTTAGTCATTAAAAAAGAAGCAAAAGGGCCTCCCTGGTGGCACAGCGGGTTGAGTGCAGTGCTGTGGAGCTATCTGCAGCTGCAGCCCGAGTTCGATGCCCAGCCAGGGAGATTCCCACATTGTGCAGCAGACCTCTCCTGACTCACTGCTCCCCTCAACAATGTATTTCAGTCAATCTGCCTGTTCTGCTCCCCATTCTGTCTCTGGTGAACCCTTTTACTGCCCCACACCTCTGGCCTGCACCCCAGGTTGTATGCATAAATAAATAAATCTTAAAAAAAAAAAAAGAAGCAGCAAAAGAAGGATCACAAATAACACTGGTCAACAAATTTTTACAAAAGTCATATAACTGAAATAAAATTAGTCATTTCCTATCAATTTGTATGTGCTCAACACGATTATGACAGTCAAATTCTATGGCTCTAGTTATTTTGCAATCTGTAATAAATGGATGTTTACATCATGAAATGCATGCCAGTAGTAATAGGCCTACAGCTAATACCTGTAAAAAAATCCAGTCATAGACTACTTCTTAGATTTCTTCACTTGTCTCTTGTACAACTGTTCAGGAGCACCTCTGGGGAGTGTCCAACAGTAGTCAGCCAGCATTGCAGAGGACCATTTTCCCTGGTATCTTTGTTCCATTGATGCAATATCTTGATGAAAACGTTCACCATGTTCATCATAGCCATACCACAGTTTTCAGGGAAGAAATCCAGATGGGAATGAAGGAAGTGGATCTTTAGAGACATATTGCAGCCAAGTTTCTGATACTGCATCAGCATGTCTTCTACTAGTTCCTTGTAGTTTTCTTCCCTACATTCCCAAGAAAGTTTGTAAATACTAGGTGAAAAGCATTCCATGCTTGTTTCGCATCATCCTGCAGCAAGTTGTTGAACCGGACATCTCAATGCAGACAGAATGTTTGGGTAGACTATTCTCGACTTCTTTTGCTTCATTATTCCACCAGAAAGAAGAGGAACCAAGCAGAAGTAACAATCTTTTATGTGGTTGCCTGGCTCTCTCCACACCATGGGCTGCAAATGGCATTGATGATCTCTTGCCATTTAACCACAGTGAAAGCTGTGTTGTACATGTAGCACAGCATATATGTGGGACCCAAGGCTTGTTTTGGTCACCAACCTTGCATCCAAAGTAAAGATGATAAGCCTTCTTCACTGAGAAGTGATACTTTTCTTCTGGTTGGCAAATGTCACTTCCCCACAAATACAGCAGAAATTGTCCACGCTATTAACGCACTTTCGAGGCATTACTGTTCTGTATTGTGCCTAAATGGATAAAATAATAACAGTTCTATGGAACAGTAGCTTAAACTGTCTTTCACAAAGTCTGAAATATTTTCAGTGCTCAACCTTTCCGACAGGGATTTATCTAGTGCACTGCTGATGTCAGCTTACTTCAGCAGTCGCCTGGCAGTAGTAATGCATTGCATCAAAAAATGATGTAATCCGCTCTGGATGATGTGTGCATGATGGTATTATGCAATGTGATGCAATATTACATCATTCTAGGCTGATTTAGGATGTTGTTGTAGTCCTACTGGGTAAATTTACACGGTGAAACACATAAAATGAATTATATGAAATATCTTCAAAACGAGAGCTAATAAAAAATTTTCATGGTTATATTCATGTTCAGCACACCAAGATTCTACAGATTAGGGCCTTTTTAAGTCAGTAATGATCTCACTGTTGACCAGGGTAAGCAATTTAACTTTACACCCGTAGGAACTAGAAAAAGAACAAACTAAACTTAGAGTTAGCAGATGGAAGAAAATATCAAAGAGCAGAGCAGAAATAAATGAAACAGACTTAAAGAAAAATGAAATTAAGAGCTTATTTTTGAAAAGACAAATAAAATGAAAACCCTTAGGGTTTAACTGAAAAATAAAGAAAAAAAACTCAAAAACAGAAATAAAAGAGGAGACAATAACTCCTCTTTTATTTGTGTGAGAGCACACAAATACAAAGGATCATAATACAAACAATCAACAATCACATGCCAATAAATTGGACAAGCTAGAAGTTGTGTTTGTTTCCTGGGAACACACAACCTACCAAAAATGCATCGTGGCTGTGAACGGGCAGTGCGTGAGGCCCCGAGGCTCCACGAGCCCCAGCCACTGGTGGTGTCAGTACCACAAGCTCAGTGGGCTCAGGCTGTGTTCTGCTGCTACATTCTCTCCTGATGGAAGTTTTTCAAGTTGAATAGACTGTGAAAGCCGTGGAAAATAGTAGTACAACTTTTGGAAATAGGAGTAAAGACAGTGTCCATCTTTGGATAGAAAAATAAATCCTTTCTAAACTTTATGAAGAAGTTTCCAGCAAACAACTTATAAACCACATATACAATAAAATACATAAGGAAATCAGACAATTCAATAGCATGAACAAAAATCTTAATAAAAATGGGCAAAAGACCTGAATAGATAATTTTCCAAAGAAAGAAAAATAAAAAAATGACCAGCAGGTATATAAGGAGATGCGCAATACTATTAATCATCACAGTGATGTAAGTTAAAACCCCATGCGATATCACCTCACACCTGTCTTAATGGCTACTGTCAAAAAGACAAGAAAAGGGACCTCCCTGGTGGCACAAGGGGTTAAGCCTCAGCACTATGAAGCTATCCGCAGCCCCTGCAGCATGAGTTTGATCCCAGGCCAGGGAGCTTCCCACATGGCGCAGCAGACCTCTCCTGTCTCACCCACTGCTCCCCTCAGTGGAGAAAAGGGAAAGCTTGCCCACTGTCTGTGAGATGTAAAATGGTACAGTCACTATGGAAAGCAGTATGGAGGTTTCCAAACACATTAAAACTAGAACTACCATGGGATCCAGTGATTTCACTTCTAGGTATATATCCAAAGAAAATCACTACCTTGAAGCAACATTTACGCTTCTTGCTCACTGCAGCATACTCACAATAGCCAAGATGTGGAAATGATCTAAGCATCCATCAAAGTGTCCGATAAGACAGATGGAGAGATATGTGTATTTGCATATATACAAATTAAATATTATCAACCATTAGAAAAGGAAAAGGAAACCCTGCCGTTTGCAACAACATGGATGAAACTGGAGGGGGAAATGTTAAGTGAAAAGCTCCAAACAGAATAATGTAGGGTATCACTTATCTGTGGTATTTTATTTTTAAACAAAACCAGAATATAATAGTGATTGCCAGGGCATGAAGGGTGGGAAAGATGGGAAGATGTTGGTCAAAGGTTACAAATTTCAATTACAAGATAAATAAATTTTGAGGATGGAATGTACATTCTGGTTACTGGAGTGAATAATACCATATTGACAACTTGAAATTTGCTAAGAGAGGAGTAGACCTTAGGTAGTCTCACCACAAAATAAGGAAAAGGAAACTATGTGAAGGGCTGAAGGTGTTAAGTCACTTGTTGACTTGTTGGTGGTAATTATTTCACAGTATATTCCAAATCATCACTTGGTATACTTTAAATATATATAATTTCACTTGTCGATTATACCTCATTAAAGTTGGGGGGGTGGGAAACACAGGGAGAAATCTTCATGGTCTTGGGTTTGGCAATATGACATCAAAAGTACCAAAACAGAAGGAAAAAAACTTATAAATTGGACTTCATTAAAATTTCTAATTTTTTAAAGTTTGTGTATCAAAGGACATGACCAAGAGAGTGGAAAGAGCTTTTGCTGCATTTAGTATGAGAATGAAGTCCATTCTCAGCACTCTGTGCACATTCCAGAAAATGTGGACATCCTGCAAGGGGTTGCACAGCTCTAGTGAAGGGCACCAGAGGCACCTGTGGAGGGGCTTCAGCCCCATCGATGTCGAACTCCATCTCCTTGGAAAGAAAAAGAGGCTCTGGACTGACAAATGGTGGAGAAATAGAAAGGAACTGACGACTGCTGGCACCCTCTGAGGTCATGAGAGAAATAGTCAAGAAGGTTACGCTGAACTTCCCTTTCAAGGTGAGGTCTGTGTGCACTCACTTCCATGTCACACTGTTACTCAGGGGAGTGGATTTCTTATTGAAATCTGAAATTTCTTGGATGAAAAATACATTTGCAGGGCCTCCCTGGTGGCACAGGGGTTAAAGTCTCAGCACTATGAAGCTATCGGCAGCCATTTCAGGACAAGTTTGATTCCGGCCAGGGAGCTTCCCAAATGGCACAGCGGACCTCTCCTGTCTCACCTGCTGTTCCCCTCAGCAGTGCATTTCAGTGGAGCCGCCTGTTCTGCTCCCTACTCTGTCTCTGGTGAATCCTCTCACCTCCCCTCCCCACCCCCACACACACACCTCTGGCCTACACCCCAGCTCTTGTATGCATAAATAAATAAATCTTTTTAAAAAATACACTTGCAAAGTTCAAATGAGGCTAGGCATTACTTGTGCAATATGTGAAGTTCAGAAAGATGAGCTAATTGTTGAAGGAAATGACATTGAACTTGTATAGGACTCAGCTGCTTTGATTCAGCCAGTCACAACAGTTAAAAACAACGGTACTGGGAATTTGGGGATAGTATCTATGTCTCTGAAAAAGGAACAGTTCAGTAGGATGTTGAATAAGATTTTTCCAGCTACAGAAACAGCAAGGATGATTCCTCAGACCTATTTGTGATTTATCTTCAAGATGCAATAAAAGTTGTTATTGATTTGGGGGAAACAAAGAGAGTGAAAAGACAATGCACAGAATGGGAGAATGTATTGGCAAATCATGTATCTGCTAAAACTCTATCATCCAGAATGCACAAAGAACTCTTACAATTCAATAATCAGATTTGTGTTTTAGGAACAGACCTCAATCTCCTGGAAAGGAGAGAGCCCAGAGCCTGTGGAATAGGGAGGCAGCACTCAATGTTCTGGGGAACGGAGGTGAGGTCTGCACCAAACAGTGACTGGGGATAAAAGAAAGACCTGAGGGATTCAACTGAAGTGAATTCACATTAGGGAGACAGCACAGGAAAGAGGGCTGGTGACTGCCTGGCGGTGTGAATATCCATTTCCTGCATACTAGTGAGGCTGACTGCCAAGACATGCTCTCCTTTTCAGGAAGGAAAAAGGAGGGAGATTCCTATTTTCGCCTGCACAGAATTGCTGTGGGTGGGGGAAGTGAGTGCCCGCCTCGATAAATAGGGAGCGGACCAGTCCCAACCCACACACGGACCCCCCAGCTAGCAGTCATTCACCTGGCCCACAGCTCTGGCCTCACACCCTCTGCCACAGCCATGACTCAGTCACTGGCTCTGAGTCTCCTTGCCCTGGTCCTGGCCTTCTGCATCCCCGAGACCCAAGGTACCAAAGAGAGGGTTACCTAGGATGGGGCAAGGGGCTGGAGAGGCTTGGGTGGGAGTCTACATGCAGCCCCTCGCTCCTGTGAACCCCACCCTGCAGGCAATGACGGAGGAGCACAGGACTGTTGCCTCAGCTACAGCCTCAGGAAGATTCCTGCCCACATTGTCCGCAGCTACCGGAAGCAGGAGCCAAGCTTGGGCTGCCCCATCCCTGCAATTCTGTGAGTGGGGACAAAGGGCCAGCTGCTGGCAGCAGCTAAGTGGGGAGAGCTCGGTAGGCAAAGCCAACAGAGGCTTGCTAACCCCCAGGTTCTCGCCTCGGAAGCGCTCTCAGCCAGAGCTCTGTGCCGACCCTAAGATGGACTGGGTGCAGCAGCTGATGCAGCGCCTGGACAAGCCACCAGCCTCAAGGAAAAAGGCCCAGGGCTGTAGGAAGGACAAGGCGGGGTCCAAGCCTGGCAAGAAGGGGAAAGTCTCCAAAGACTGTAAGAGGTAAAGAAGGTGAAGAAATGGTGGGGGGGGGGGGAGAGGAACAGGCCGGGAACCTCAGTCTGTCCCTAACACCCCTCTTCTGCCTCTCAGGTCTGAGCAGCCACAGACCACAAAAGGGATATAGCTGGGAGACCCCACCAATTTCACGAGGGCTTGGAGCCCCTACCCAAGGAACAAGAAGTGAGCTAAGAGAGAAAGACACAGGGCCCCAGAGCAGCCACCCCATGCTGGCCTTGCCACACCCCTTCTCCTGCTTCAACCATCCCATTTGTACTTCCAGTCCTAAACTGCATAGCTGAGCTGCCCTCACCAGGCCAGGCCCAAAGAGGCAGAAGAGGAAGAGTCTCCCAGGAAGTATGAGAGGAGGCGGCAGGACTGTCCCCTCTGAGGAGGAAAGATTGCCCAGGACCCTGGACCTTACCCTGCTCCCCATGGCACCCCAAGTCTTCCCTGTAAATATAATCGATACCTAACTGAATAAAAAGCTGTTCTAACCTCCCACCCTAGGATCTGTTCGTGTGTATTTTTGCCATAGGAAAAACAGGGTCCCACACTCTGAGGTGCCGGTGAAGAGCTCAGGCGGGTGAATTCTGTCCTCACCAAACCCAAGCATTTCCTTGCCTCCCAGATCCCAAGACCAGCGGGCAGTAGAGGGTGTGCCGGCAAGCTCTCCTGGTCTCTGAGAAATCCCTGCCCATAGAGAGATGGTACACCCAGAGCACCCAGAGAGCCCCAGCGGCTCTACAGGCTTCTGAGGCCTTGTAGAAATCCCTTCCCTGGTTATGACCAGCATCCTCTCACCCCAGGAGTGACCTCCATCACGCCGCACCCCTACCAGGACTGCCTCCCCTTTCCTTTGGGGCCTACTGAATGCAAACCTCCAAGGACCTCTTTGGAAGGGTCTCCAAGAGGGAGGCTGGAACCTGGGGCTGCCTATAACATAGGTGGACAAAAGTTCTACTGAAACCTACGGCCACTCTGTCCCAACCTGGCAGCCCTTTGGAACCCCCAACCCCTCCCAAAGATCCCAGAGGACTACCCACCTCCCCATTCAATGAAGCCCTTCACCTCACTCCTTGTTTAATGGGGCTTTGTACTCTCTTATCTGGGCTTCTTGATTCCCTCAGTGTCCTTCAGGTGGGTCAGGCTCTTTCCCTTCCCTTTTCTCACCTGACTGGTTCCCAGGGTCCCTTTACCCTCCTGACGGCAAAGAAAGTGTCTCCTCTGGTAGGTATTTGAAATTCCAGAATTCAGAGGTAAATCAGTCTTCTTTCCAAAACATAACTTCAGCCTGGCTCTCCTCTAGCTCCTCTTCCCCAGAGCAAGAATTCTTATTCCCCCTGTACCCCAGAGAGGAGGACCATCAGATTGTGGCAAGGCAATGTGGAAAAGAAGGGGCCAGGTCCTGGGAGAGGGGCAAGAAGCTAGAGGAGGCTCCCCCACCATCTTTTCTTTCCTCGAGAGCTTGAGTGCACCACAGCACTTAACCTCTTGTCATAAAGCCCTCAGAGTATTAGTTGAGGCTGATAAAGACTCAAGAGTGATGTTTGTCTACAAACCGAGACATACAAGAAGTATCTCATTTTAAAAATGTTCTCTCAATGAGCTCAATTCCCACTCCAATCCCCTGAGCCTGGGTGCTTAGTGAGAAATTCCACATCACGCGCAAGGATCCCATCTGCAAAGGGCTGGGCAAAGCTCACAGAAACATCAAGGAAAAGGGGAGACTTTCTACCTGCTCCTACACCATCCTGCTATTGGACATTAGTCTCACTAGTAAACACTGTGATCCCTGGGTCCCAGCAGCTGTGACTCTCCAGGTGCAGGACTCAACTCTTGGCTCAGCTCCACACTTGAGATGTGGAAATTCAGGTATGAGAGCTCTGGGCTTGCACCCCCCTCCAGACACCCCACCCCCAGAGCCAACTACTTAGATCCTGCCACTTGCCTCATCACAACCAGGGAATAGAAGCCATCGTCCACGGTGGGGGCGGGAGCGGGGAAATCCACACGCCAACCTCCTTCATGGTCTTAAAAAATTCTCCCGAAAATCCTCCCTCTCTCTGTGCCTCTAGGACATAACCTCTTCCAAGTTTACTTTAAACTTTTACACAAGGCAAATTTTTACAAAAGGCAAATTTTTACTTTGATGTCAGGATGCCTCTTCTCTCAGCTTTGTTAAAACACTTGCTCATTCTAAAGAGAAAAACACAGAACAAACAAAACTTCCTGTTTCACTAAGTTATCCCGCCACACTCGCATGCCTGGCATTCACCACAAGCCCCAGCCTGAGTGGGCATGCGGCGCGTTGTTGATTTCATGAGCGAATGAGTGACCCCTTCTCCTTGTCATCGTCATCTTTGACAAGGTCATCCTGTTCTTTCTATAAAGTGCATATTTTTTTAAAAACACAAATAATACATACTCATGACCCTAGGAAATAACAAAAAGGATCAAAGGCTTATTTTTTTTTAATTTTTTACTTTTAGTGGGGTTTTTTTTTTGTCTGTTTGGGGGTTTTTGCATAGAATAACTGGGTGTAGGCCAGAGGTAGGGGGGAGACTGGGGGGAAGATTCACCAGAGACAGAATGGGAGGCAGAACAGGCAGATTGACTGAAATACACTGCTGAGGGGAGCAGCGGGAGAGACGGGAGAGGTCTGTGGCACCATGTAGATTAGCTCCCTGACTGAGACTTAACCCCTAAGCCACGAGGGAGGCCCCAAAGGCTTATTGTAAACAACCATTTCATGCTACTTTCTTTTTTTAAAAAAAAAAGAATTATTCCTTTATTGTAAGATTTTTATTTATTTTTGTGTAGAAGAATTGGTGTATAGGCCAGAGGTGCAGGGGGTGAGAGGATTCACCAGAAACAGATCCACTGAAATACCCTACTAAAGGGAGCAGTGGGCAAAACAAGTGAGGTCTGCTGCCCCATGTAGGTTATCTCCCTGGTGGAGGATCGAACTGCCACATAAGGCCTCTGTTGCGGTAGCGCTGAGACTTAAGCTATTTCTTCCAGGAGTTAGTACTGTGTGTCTAACTACTTTGTCCAGACTGCTGTCTCTTGATTTATCTATTTTAAAGGTTACCAACTGAGTTCCTATTATAAAAAGTGGAGATTTAGCTCTCTAACCACCTCTTGTGTCTTGTCACCTTCCTCTAAGTATCATCCCACTACATTTAGATCAGTCAGAGTTTATATTATTATGAGCAGTTAAATGCTGTTTACTGCAGAGGCAAAGACCTGTACTACACTTACTTTTCTTCTGTCACTCAGCTATTTGTTTTTCTTAAAGGTTCTAATTGCGATTCCTTAAAAAAAAAGAAAGAAAGAAAGAAAAAAAAGCGTTTTGCCTTTATCATACCCTTAGCATTTTCAAATGCTTCATAATATGAGGTGGATGAAAGACCTAGTATTTGAAATAAGAGCAAAATATAGAAAAATAGGGCTATAAGCACAGAAGAAAATATAGGTGCTTATAATCTTAGAGGTAGAAAAGAACTTCCTGAATAAGAGGTAATGCCATTAAATACAAACCATAAGGGAAAAGATCAACACCATTAAATTCAAAGACAAATAGGAGTTCAAGATAAAGATAGCAAATTAAACACATACATTTATATTCACTCCTTCCTGAGCTCTACCAAAAACTGCAATAAAAGTTTCTAGAGCATGTGTGTGTAAAGGCATAAATCTACAAGGAGCCAAATGGGAAAGGAGATTATGGTAATTTTCCAGAAAATTGGTGCTCAGACAAGCAAATATTCAGCAAGAGTAAATACAAAAGATAAAGCAAAATCATAAATTTGAAGGGATTCCAATGCCTTGCTCACGCATATGATAAAAATAAATTTTTGTTGAATACTAAACTGCGACTGTTCAACAGGAAGACAGTGACCAATGTAAAAAGAAGAAAAAATTCAAAAGATCTGTCACCCCCACAATTACAAAATCATCATTCCCCCCAAACATGAAAATTCATTGGAATCCCTGGAATCCTGAGTTTTCCTTCAACACTGAACTGCCAAAGCAACCCTTTGCCTTAAAATAGAGTTATTGCTATCTTCTAGCAAGGTTATCCTCAGTGCCCTCCAGAAAACTACCAATACCTTGTTTGTAAATGATTTCATCACTATCACTTCCACAAAAAGAAAACACACACATGGCCTCCCCGGTGGCGCAGTGGTTAAGCACTGCGCTGTGGAGCTGTCAGCAGCGGCGACGCGAGTTCAACGCCCGGCCAGGGAGAATCCCACATGGTGCGGCAGATCTCTCCTGCCTCACCCGCTGCTCCCCTCAGCAGTGTATTTCTGATCTGCTACCCGCTCTGTCTCTGGTGAACCCTCTCGCCGCCCCACACCTCTGGCCTGTACCCCAGCTTGTATGTATAAATAAAAAATAAATCTTAAAAAAAAGAAAAGAAAACACACACACTCATGAAATAGGGGGCCAGCTCCTTCTTGTCAGTGTTGACTCAGAATCTAAAGTCCCTGCTTCCTCTGGCTAACTCCTTCTTCATGAATCCTTTAAGGGGGGACTGGACAGAACAAGTAAGATCTCTTGGAATTACAGCCAATGGAAATGTCTTAACAATCTCAGTCATGTGAAGCTAAAAGTAGTTCCAAACTAAGCAGCCAGATTTAACTATACCCACCCTATGATACCTGGGCCACACTTTGGCTAGCCACCATCTCATTCTCTATTCATTCACCCAGCCCTTTAGAGGAATGTGATCACAACCAATAGTTAGGTTTTCTTTTAATAGTTTCCTTTTAGAAATTAAAAATGAGGCAATTGGCATTTTTCTGCCTTGTATTAATGACACTGGAGGGTCAGAAGGACTAGGTCTATACTTGCTATTTATGAAAGTTAAAAATTATTTTGTTACCTTGCTTTAATCATTTGCCTGTGAAACATGTCTTCAGGTTCAGCCAACCTCTTTTGTGAAGTTCTTTCCACATCCAGGTGTTATTTCTCCTTGTAGTTTGGGACAAAATGTTGTTCTGTTAATATTATCAAAGCTTCTGTCCTTGGGCATCAGTCTTAACCAATGAATTGCCATTTTTGTGGATGCTGAAATTACCAGGCCTCGCTTCCTAAAGCCTATATCTGTAATTCTTCTAGTGGTGTCTACAATTCCCTTGCAGAGATTGTATTAGTTATAGCAAGAAGCTGAAAACTTGCTTTTCTTCAAGATATCCATTTCTCAGTGGCAAACCAAAGGACCCCAGGGAAACTCTGCTGTCATGTTCTTGAAGACTTTTGCGTAGAACGGTGGATCGTGCTAATAACAATTTTCTATCCAATATTAAGAGATTAAGAGAACTCCACTTCTGATCACTTGGACTGCCGGCTGCAATTTCAATTCCGAATACACCCCCTACCCGCCTGCCCACCTAGTAACTCCACAGGCTGTGAATCATCTTTGCCCCGCTCTACCGCTAGGTGGCAGCGTGGTCACCTTAAACCTCCATCCGCTAACCGCGAACAGCGGGCACTTGTGGGCTGACATTTCTGTTCTCATTTCCTTAATCTCACTGGGATATAAAAAAAAAAAAATTATAGTTGTCGTCAAATGTCTCATGCAAGGTTAGAGGTCTAGCACTTTCCTATGTCCACTGATGACAAAAACTGAACAAACTTTTTCGACCTCGTCCAAGTTGAAGCCCTTCATCCTCTGGCGCTGAGCATCTCGCCTGGCAGTTAGACTCACAATGAGCCCCCACTGAATAAAGAAAGCTTTTCTTAGACTTGACACTGTAACTAAATGGTTTAAAGAACCGATAGGTGCGGGTTATTTATGCTCCAAAAGGGGTGCGGAGGTGATGTGAACTTCCTTCGGCCTTTAGTGCAGACATTATTTCATGTCTTCAGTGCTGGGCGCCGTGGACCCCGGGTGAGCCCGGGTGGGGAGGACTGATCCCGGCTGACAAACACCAGCCTCCGCCCGCGGGCCTTGGTCTGCCGGGTGCCGGAGGCTTCCCGGCCCGAACGGCAGGGATTTGACGGGAGGGCCCGGGTGCTGGGCCCGGGTAACGGCCGCGGGAGAACTTCCGCTCCCAGTCCGGGGCAGGAGGGGGGGAGGGGGCTTGGAAGGGGTCGCGGTCCCACCCCCGGGTCAAGTGCCCCCTCTGCACTTCCGGCTTGGGCGCGGGGACCCTCCGGCTCGGGGCTGCAGGACCGGCGAGGCCTGGAGTGAAGAGAGCCCCAGAGGCCGCGCCAGCCCGAGAGAATTTGGTTCCAACGCGCTTCCTTGGCTTTCTGCGGAACCGGGTGTGGGCCTCAACCAGCCCCTCTTAGAGCGCCCACAGACTGCCAGAGCCGCGCCCCGCTCCGGAGCTTCTCTTCGCAGGCTGTGGCGCCCTCTGCAGGCCTGGGAAAGAGGACACATTGGCGCATACAGTCGTGGACACGCGGCCAATTACTCTCCCCTGCTACACACGCGCGCGCACACACACGCACACGCACACGCGCGCGCGCACACACACACACACACACCCCTCTCAGGGGTGACAGACACGCCAGTCATGCACACCGCACGACACAATTCAGGATAGGCCTAACCGCATGCCAACAAATGCTTAGCTTAGGCGAGGGTCTCTCCTCACAATCATTCATGCCCTGACACTTGGCCCCTACCACAGACTGGTTGATTTCTCCAGGTCTCACTGTACCTCCCCTGTCAAATACCTCAGGTGCCTCTGTCCATGATCTCCGACCCCTGCGACTTGGAATTGGTCTGACAGGAGAGCATGAAGGCTAGGCAGGCTCCTTGAAGGAGGATGGGCCAGGCTGAGCTGAATGCCCTTAGCTGGAACCAGACATGTCCTGGGCTCACCCCACAAAGCGACCCGACTGGGAAGAGGATGAACTAGGTGAACCACATGGAACTCAGTGTGTGTAGTCAAAATCTACTGCAAACCCACACCCCTGGCCTCCAGCTCACACCCCCATTAGATAGGAGTGGATACCTTCAACCTTCCACCCTTGGGGCCTGTGTCCTCTCCCCTTTGCCATGATTATGGGTACCATCATAATCCCTCAACAATTCCATAGAGTCTACCTTTAAAATATTTCCAGAATCTGACCATTTCTCATCTACTCCCATCAACATCATGTCCTCCCTGCATTATTGCAATAACCTCCAACCTGGTCTCCATGCTTTCCTTTTTTTTTAAGATTTATTTTATTTATTTATTTATGCATAGAAGAACTGGGGTGTAGGCCAGATGTGAGGGCAGCGAGAGGATTCACCATAGACAGAGCAGGGAGCAGAACAGAGAGATTTAATGAAATACACTGCTGAGGGGAGCAGCAGCTAAGACAAGAGAGGTCTGCTGTGCCATGTGGTTCAGCTTCCTGGCCAGGATCAAACTCAGGCCACAGTGTAATAATGCTGAAACTTAACCCCGAGGCCACCAGGCAGGCCCCATATTTCCATTCTTGCATCACTTTGGTCTATTCTGCATTCGACAGCCAGAAGCCTATAAAATGTCAGATTATGTCACATCTCTTTTCAAAACTCCTCCCCCCACCTTCTCACTCACAAACCCTACAAAAGCCGATGTCTCTGGCCCCTGTTAATCTGCCTACCACTCTAGCTTTGCCGCTCACCTCCAATAACATTAGCTGCTTTCTATGCATCCTTGCCTCAAATCCTTAGTACTTGCTGTTTACCTAGAATCTTCTCCAGATCACAGCATGGCTCTCTCCCTACCCTTCAGATCAGCTCTCTGCTCAAATGTTACCAGTAAAGGCTTCCCTTACCACTTCCCAAAAATCCCCCCTCCCTTCTTTGTTTTTCTTCATAACCCTTATTGTCATCCAACATAATATATCTTTTACTTGTTTACTTATTGCTTATCACCATTAGAATAAAAATTCTGCATGAGTTTTGTTTATTGTAGTCCAGTGCCACGAACAGGGCCTGGAACATAAGAGGCCCTACATAAATATTCATAGAACCAAAGTGGTACAGATTCCTTGCTTATTATTACTTCATTATTTCACTCTTCTGTGTAGATTCTCAGAATCTTTCCCAACAGGGGTTCTAGGCAGAGAATATTGAAATTTAATTAAAGCGTCAGTGCCAGCTATGCACAGAACTATCAATCAGAACTTGCCCCAAAAGGTTTAATGCAAAGGAATTTAGTGATGGGACCATTTACAGAGGTGAGGGCAGGGATGTTCACTGCACATGAATCAGTATCACTCCAAATCTCATGCCATCTCTCCTTCCTAACAAGGTAGACATTAAGTGTACTTCCTGAAATTCTGCCACTGAGACCACTTACCTTCATCGCTGTCTTTCAGGGCCATCCCTGAATGGGAGTATAAACGGCTGCTACTTCTGACTGATGCTAGCATACCTTAGAGGCCCATCTGAAAATCAATCCTATGCCTTTTATCCCTGTTAACTGTAGAAAACTTCTCCAAAATGTCATATTATCAGGAAAATAAGCAGTAAACAATATAAGTAGGAATCTGAACCACCTACTCACGCTTTTACTCATTCCTTCTGAAATTCCTAAGGCCTGGTCTGTTTGTGTAACAGCATGGTTACCAGGAAAAGAAGAGGTTCTGGTTTCCCTGCCCCACCCAAGGAAGGGTGTTGCTGAGCAGGGAGGAGAAGCTGGAGAGGAGACTGGAGAAGGAAGGAAGGATGGAGAGCCAGAAGGAGACAAGGAGGAGGCACATGGAGCAGAGACATGTGAAGAAACTGTGCTTGCTTCTTGGTCCTGGACAGGGTGAAACAGATGTGGGTGATAGACCCATGGGGAGGTTAACAATTGAGCTTTGATTTTGATTTTGATTGCTCTTTCCTTCCAGACTTCCTGGCCCCTTCTGTCCCTTTCCTAGGGGTCCCCACCAGAGGGTGCTTTAGACTTGTGGTAGGCTTTCAGGCCTTGCTTTGGGCCAACCCTGCTTGGGCTGGGCATTTACCCACAAGGGGATGGATAAGTTCAGGTGCTTGATTTGGAAACTTTATTCTTTCTCATTCTTCCCCTTTGCTGTATTGCACACTAATTGTATTAAAGTTTCTTTCCATTGAAGGTCTTAGGCACTAGAGTATGTTTTGTCTTGATGTGGCAGGTGACAGAAACTATTTAGAGCAGGCAGGTTTGGGGGTTCTCTCCCTGTCTTGTAACATATATACAATGTCCATCTCACCAGGGCACATGCAGCTAAAGCTGACACCCTTCAGTCACACTGTCACTGGGTGAACTATAATCTGTTTAGACCAGGACCCAGGGGCAAATCAGGAGCTGCTTTTCAAATAGAAAATAATCATTAGCAGAAGAGACCTGGCCTACGCCAACACCCCAAGGGCCTTTGCTATAATTCTAGCATAAGGGATATGATGGAGTTGTACATTTACCCTGTGTTGCAACTCTACAGCCCCTACAATCAGGTCTGGGGCTTGCTCCTCAGCTACATCTGCCATGGGGTCACGTAAAATAAAGATTACGTAAGAATTCCACAGACGTTATCTGGACTCCATCCATACTTTGAGCAGACATTTATGGTCTTAATCTTATCTTTTTGGATGTAATTTTGCTATCACAATCAGAAACTGGCAGTACACCAAAAATATATGTAATCACCACCTGAAACCATCATTTATGGCCATAGCAACTAGGTGTTTCAAGGATTTTATCTCCCCCGATGTCTTCCTCCTCTATCCACCATATAGTTCATTGGTGATAGTCTAAGTGATCGTAATGTTTCTACATGCTCCAAATTTCTAGTCCTCTTTCCACCTCGCAAGGAGGTTATACATGCACTCATCAAATATATGAGCAACCCACCACTAGGATTTGGAGAATCTATTTCTCCAAATAGATTCTTCTGCTCACAGTCAGAATCCTGGCCAAAACAAACAAACAAACAAAAAAACACAGATGGCACACTCAAAAAATTTTAACCAGAAAGACATCAATAAAAGGATTGTTTAAAGAGGTGGGGTCAGGATTACGGAACCACCACGGGATGGCGAGGCACCCAGGACTTAGTAAAAACAGTGGGAAAACACAGCAAAGCCTGAAGGGGCAAGAGGAGGGAACAGTGTTCCAAGAGTCTTAGAGAGGGAGCCATGGAGAAGAGCAATCCCAAAGGATTGCAGCTGTAAATCAATGGCCCTCAAACATCAGCATGTAGCAGAGTCATCTAGAGGAGGTATTAAATACACCTTACTCCTATAGGTCTGAAGTAGGATCTGAGAATTTGCATTTCTAACAAGCTCCAGAAGATGGTGATGCTGCTGTCTAAGCCCACTCTTCAAGAACAACTGCCAAAGAGAAAATTGTTCACTGTCAGAACAGCAGCAAGATGAAGGATTGGGGAATTAATGCCCCAGCCTCTCTCTGCTTTCCTGCTGCTACCCACATGGGCCAAAACCAATCAGAAGCTAAAGGGTAAGTGATCGTGAGTAACTCAGTCTACAGAGGTTGACCTCCCACAGCTGAGTGGAGAATGAGGGGGTATGGCAACGGGGACTAATCAGAACCACCATGCGCGGAAGGATGGATCAGTGGGTAGACAGATGAATTGACACATATCTGAATAAAAGGGTAGAATAATAATAATGGTCGGTATTTGAATGAGTGTTGATTGTGTGCCAGCCACTAAGGGCTTTACTTAATTACCTCATTCAACCCTAAAATGTGGAACTATGACCATTCCTATTTTACAGAAAACGACATTAAGACACAGGAGCTAGATAACGTGCACATGGTCACACAGCAGGCCAATGGTGGGGTCTGACTCCTGACCTGGGGGGCGCCTGCAGTCTCCTCCTCCATCCTGTCCTGTGATCCGGGGCCAAGCAAGACAGTAGTGAAGAGTGTGAATCTAGGGCAAGGACACACAGTTCAAGACCCTTGCCACATGAACTTGGACTCTGAGTCTCATTCCTTATGTGAAAAACAGGAATAATAACAGATAAATAATAAAAACTAGGACCTGCTGGGCTCCCAGTTTGAGCAGGTACACTGCAGCACCTACAAGGTCAGAGGGGGCAGACGGAGGGCATGGTGGACCCTGAACTCCCTCTCGGGCTTGGCGTGGGCACTGGAGGTGGCAGAGGCAGTGGGTTTGGCTGAAGCCAGCTCCTCAAGCCGCCCACCTTGCCGCAAGAGCAGCGGTGGCTTCTGCAGAGGTGGCTTCAGCCTCACAGAAACCAAGCCTCACAGGCTGAGTACTCAGGGGGCCTACAGGGATAGGGAAAGGCACTTCCCAGCGTCGTTACCTCACTGGGGCCGCACGGTGGCATTAAGATACACCTCACAGTGGCATCCAGTGCCCCTGGTGTTGTGCCGATGGCTGTCCTGTGGAAGCATGTGTGGTGGCACAAGTGTGTAGCTGTTCTGGAGGAGCTTACCACAGGCCCACAGGCGCCAGCGCCAACCCCAAAGCTGAGAACTGACTACACAGAGGTCCTGCAGATCCCGATGGAGGGTGGCACACATGGTGCGCACTGGCCACACACACACCAACCACATCTACCACTTCAAATGATGCTGCTCCAGTGAGGTGGGGAGGTTCATCTTCCAGTCATACCTCTTCATGCTATCCAACCTGGGTTCCAGAGCTGCCAGCCTGCCGCCCTCAACTTGTGCACTATGGAGGACCACAACATCCAGTACTTCCACTTCATGGCACTGCCAGTAGCCACCCTGAGCTTCTTGCCCAAGCCATTGTGGGCCCTCCAAGACCACTACCTTACACCAGTACAGCTTTCTTCATCCAACTCCAGAGCCCAAAGGCCAACGTCCTGTCCCCAGTGGTTTACACAGTCCATGAGGAAAAAGCTGAATGTGAGCCACACAGGCCTCCCCAGGCAAGGAGTGCTCTGTGGTTTTCAGCCACATCCAAAACAGACTCACCCTGCATGAGGTGGTGATGCTGCTGGCTCTGATAAACACAGAGCTGGCATCCCTAGACGATCATGCCTTTGCAGATGCTGTGTGGCTAGTCAGCATGGCCAGGGCACAGCTGGTCACTGCCCTCTTTCTGTACCGAGAGAAACTGGTGGAGCTCTTCCCTGATCAGTCTCCCTATAGGACGCTGGCCATGCTACCAGGTAGGCACCTCCAGGATGTAGCCTGGTGGAACATGGTGCCAGACAAAACCATCAAGCACCCTGAAAGCCTAGGGTCTAGGCGGCCACCACACAACTATTGCAGGTGGAGCAGGTCCTATGAAGATGTGCTGACATGTTGCTGGAACCTGGAGTGTCCCTTTCAAATCTACCAAGACGGGCCTCCCTTGTGGCGCAACGGGTTAAGCGCTGCACTGTGGAGCTGTCAGTGGCTGCAGCGTGAGTTGGATGCCCAGCCAGGGAGATTCCCACATGGCGCTGCAGACCACTCCTGCCTTGCCCGCTGCTCCCCTCAGCAGTGTATTTCTGATCTGCCTGTTCTGCTCCCCACTCTGTCTCTGGTGAATCCTCCCACTGCCCCACACCTCTGGCTTGCACCCCACCTTGTATGCATAAATAAATAAATCTTTGAGAAAAAAAACAACTCTACCAAGACACCAAGGGTGGACCAACATTCAGACACACAAGATGTGGCAAGGTAGGTGGCCACAGAAGCCGAGGTGGACAGTCCTCAGGCAAGGCGTGTGAGATGCAATGCCAGGCATCAGCTGGACACCTCTGAGGCCCGCCTCACCAACTCCTACAGATCCCAAGGTACCTCAAGTATCTAAAGTTGAGGAAGAGAAAGCACAAGGTGTGGCTCCAGGAGCAGGGACAGAACACCTATGCAACTTACATCTCGCCCTGCAGAACCACACTGAGCACATCATGCCCTTCACAACCTACCTGGTGTGTCCACTGCAACTCCAGGAAGATGCTCTGGGACATTTTGCCGATGTGCTGGTGCACAAAGGGACTTGGGAAGGTCCCTGGGCCTGCTAACCCTTGTGGTGATTCTGGGAATTATCTATTTATTTATCGTGCAGGCCTATGCCTCTGTGACTTCTTACTGCATCTGGAACGTGGGGTCCCCACTCCCCTTTATACTGTGGCAATGGGACCCCCGACCCTCTTCTCCCATCCTGCACATCCATACCCCTAGAGGAGGAGGAAAAGGAAAAAGAAGAGAAAGGTAAGAATCCCAAGGAACCTCTTTGGCTAAAGATTGCATTGTTCCCAACTGAGTCTTTCTGGTTGGTATCTTGGTTTCTGGAAATTTTGAGTAATAATGTGGCTATTTGGTGGGCGGTTCATCAGCTTCCATCACCATGAAATTCACCTGTAGTCAGGTGAAGTATGTGTTTGTAACATCCATTAGATGATTATAAACAAAACAATAACAATATTAATAACAATGAAAAACTACTCTATGACTGCTGGGATGTTAAGCAAGTGGAGATATGGAGAGGTCCTTCTTAAAGAGCCCAGCACATAGTAAACAATCAGAAATACTATTACTCTTTCTATTGTTAATGGTTAGAAAGAAAGATAAATCAGAAGTTTGTAAGAGAAACACACAACACACACATCCCATCCAACCGAAGGGATGGCAGCAGCGCGGTCCCACAGATTAATGTCTCTTTTGAGACCTTCTTTTCTGGTCCATCTCATAAAGATGGGAAATCACTTGTCCTCTCCCCCCTCTGTCGATTCCTTGAAATTTGGGGATTTGTCTGATTATGAGCTGGCCAACCCCTCTCCTCAGAAATCCCCTCTTGGTTTCCAGGATCAAGAGGAAGGGGAAGATGAACGGGGCTCCCAGAACAGGCTCCCTGCAGTGTGTCTAGGTGTTGAATGTATGGAAATGGCAACGAGAGAAAGGGGCAGAGCCTGCCGGACCACGACCTTGTTTCCAGGTGATGGCTGGGCAGGCGCTGCACAACCTGGGGTGCGGGGCTACCTCGGCCTCCACGTGTCTTCTTGAGGCATCAGGGAGCTTTTTTCACTGCCAGTAGCACCAGACAGAAAAGAACCACAGAGAAAATAGTGAAGGTGAGGCACGAATCTAGGGAAGGGGGCACACTCCTCGCTGGTCCCCCAATCCCGACATCACTTCTGATAGCCAGCCCTGTGGTGGGTAGTACAAATGCCACCAATGAGGTGATCGTGCAGACCCTTTCTCTGAAGCTGACAGCACCAGACTCTTGGTGAGTCTGGGCAAGCTGCAAACTGCTTAGGTTCTCAGAGCAAAAGCCAAAGAAAGCAAAGAGGGGGGGAAGCAGCTGAGGGGAGAGAGGGAGGGCAGGGTCAGGTTCCATCAGAAAGGGGGGCAAAGGGGAATCCACAAAGGGGAATTTCTGAGCAGAGAAAGCAAAAGTTCTGCACTATAAATAAGAAACCATTGCAGCCTGAAGGCTCACACAGCCTTTTGCACTTATTCTCAGGTCCCCTCTCTGCTGCAAGGAGACCTGTGCATTCCCCATTGCTCCCTCTCACTCTCAGTCTCAGCCTTGCACCCACTTCTGCACAAGCCTGAAATTCGGCTCTCACTCACCTCGCTGCCTGTGCCACCTCGCTGCCTGGACCGACCTCATCCCGCCACTGTCTGTCTGCTCTGCACACGCTCCATGGCATCCCACACAGCTGCACTACTGGCCCTTAGTCTGCTGACTCTCGGACCCTTCCCTGGTAAGGCTGAGGGGAGTGCTGGGGGGCAGTGTGGGGGAGAGGGAAGGGAAGTCTAGGTCTCTGACTACTTGGCGCTGGATGGGAGACACTGAGTTGGGTCTACATGTTTTGGTGAACCTGGGGGTTCCCTGTGCCCTATGAGCGTAGATGTTTCTAGGCCCCTGAATTCCAATGTGTCTATCTTTTGGTGTGCTCCAGGGGCTGTGGCTGCACTTCTCTCGGCAGGCTCTTTTCTGCTGCCTCAGATTCCCAGGCAGGAGAAAACAACTTATATTTGGTTAAAGGGAGGGAGAATGGGAGACACTAAGACTAGGCATCAAAATATCAATGCTTCATAAGGCCTCAAATATCTGTCTCCCTAGCTCCACCCCTACCCTCCCCACACCAATGCTGTGATCAGCATTAACTCTTCATTTGTGGGGAAGTTGAGAGTTCCGGGGAAAGAAGTTGGGGTTATTGTGGCAGCACGAAGACATATGTGGTGCTCAGGGCAGTGGCCATTTACCAAAAGGCTATAAATACCTCAATACATTCCGCAACCAGCAGGGCCACGTTAGCACACACTGGTGTCACACACACACACACACACACACACACACACACAGTTATCCTTAATCTTGGTTAGGGCCTCCTCACACCCCACCCAGGGTCCCTGTGCTCAGCCTACCTTCTTTCTGTGAACCCCAGCTCTGGGCGGGGCCAACGATGCAGAAGACTGCTGCCTGTCTGTGACCCAGCACCCCATCCCCGGGTACATTGTGCGTGCCTTCCACCTCCTGCTCATCAAGGATGGCTGCAGAGTGCCTGCCGTGGTGTGAGTTATGGGGAGCAGCCCGTCTACCTCCTCTCCCGGCTCAGTCCCTGGCAATACCCCCACCTGCTTATCTCTCTTCTTGCAAGTCCAACCCCTTCAGCAAAGTCCCTGAAACAGGCTCCCAGATATGGACCCCAGCCTCTGCCCAGAAAGCTGGGTTCTCTCTGATCCATCCTCTCTGATCTCTGACACCAGGTTCACCACACTGAGAGGTCGTCAGCTCTGTGCACCCCCAGACCAGCCCTGGGTGAACCGCATTATCCGGAGACTGAAGAAGAACTCTGCCAAGGCAAGTCTGACCCTCCCAGGCCAGCTTCCTCCCTCTGAGACCCTGCCCAAGACCCCAGCCCATGACCTTGCCTGATCTTTCTCTCCCAGAACAAGCACCGCAGCAGTTAGCCCACGACCATCCCAGAAGGAGCCCTGTGTCTGAGTGAAGGCATGTGCATCACCACGGCCCTGAGGAAACAAGGGCCCAAAGGGAGGCCAGCCCTCCAGCCACTCTGCACCAGGCCTGAGCCAGTGGGTGTCAGTGCGGCGTGAACATAGAAGCAGCACAGCTTCTCGCTGCCCAGACTGCAATGCTTCCAATAAAACCCACTCCCCGCAGATCTGTGTGCTGTGTGTGTGATGTCTGTCCAAGAGGACTGAGACAGCAAGGGGGGACGGAATGGCAGGAAATATTTACCACCCTGCAGCCTGAGCAACCTCCTCCACCCTTCCTCCACCTAACACTGTGTTTTCACCTTCAGACCCCACAGTCAGGGCCCCGCCTCACGTCTCCTCAGCATCCTATCATGCTCCATGGTTCAGTGACAGTTCCTTGAATAAGCCAAACTCTCTCATGCCTCTCAGATTTTGCTCTCCAGGGCAGGTGTTCAAGCATCCAAGTGTCTCAGGGATCAGGTGTCACTGTGGGGAAGGTAGTTGTTGAGAACCCACTCTCATGGCTGGGGGAGGGACAGGCCACTCACTTCTACTGCCTGGGGGAAAGTACCCATCCATCATCCATGCTGCTCCCTCTGTCTAGAACACTGTTCTCCATCTGGCTTCCTACCTGGCTCTCCATAGCTCTTCCTCCAGGAAGCCTTCCCTGACTCCAAGCCAAGTTAGGTAGCCTCCCTTGTTCCAAGTTCCCAGGGACCCTTGGCAGCTTCATCACACCGAGCTATGATTGCTTGTTTGTATTGTCTGGACATGGACCATGTCTATTTTGGCTTCCACTGTCTTCCTAGGGTCCAGCACACTTACTGGCACAAGGTAGTTACTCAGTAAATATTTGTCTTGAGAATGAATAAATATGTGAGGAAAGGCTTGGCAGCAGAGATTAAGGTCTATCTATCCACACAGAATCTGACCGGCAGGTCAGCTCTCTCCTCTGGTTCAGTCAGTCTGGTCCAGGTCCAAACCCATCTGGGCAATTCTGGGGCCTTGCTTCTCAGGGATACTGACAGATTTGGAAGCCAGAGGTCAGAGATGGGCGACAGGCCAGAGGCTGGAAGAAGGAGCAGCCAGGGGACCTAGAGAAATCACCACACAGGCCCAGGGCCAAGGCATCCCTGACCAGGAAAGTCACAGGGAAGGTGGTAGATAAAAAACACTGGGGCGTGGCGGGGAGGAAAGCCCTGTGATTCACGGAGCATCCTACAGAGCTGCTCTGGGAGAAGTGAATTTCTCCAGAGTTGGGAAGTCCCTTGGGGCAAGGGACTCTCAACCACAGCCTCTTAGGACCTGACCATGTGGGAGCAATAAGTCTGTGCCGCTGGGGTGGATGGCAGCTAGGACGCCAGCCTGTGACTATCCTTACCTAGAAAGAGGGGCCCTCATACCAGATGTGCCTCATCTGATAACAAAACCAGATCTGTGCAAGCCTGTGCAGCTCCCCTGGAAAGGGGGACAGGATGAGGAGGTTGTGCCAGCCCCTCTTTGCTGAACTGAGAGCATGGCAACTTCTTGCTCCCCTCCGATCCCAGAAGTAGGTATTCAAAACCTCAGACGTCTCAGGTCTGGAATCACAAGGCGTGGGAAGGATGGGAATAGTTTGCAGCGCAACATTCATAGCTAGGAAGCTTGGCTTGGCTACCTAGGGGAAATTACCCATCCATTCATGCATCCACCCGTCCATCCATCTAGCTGTCTCTGCATCCATTAGATTTCCACCCATCCATCCACCCATCTATCCACCACCCACCCACCCATCCATTAATCCATCCATCAAGTCAACCAGCCATGGAGGAACAGAGGCCCCAACAGTTGACACCATATGGACCCTGCATGCTACACCCCAGGGAGCAGAGGATAAACACAGGTGTGAGAGGGGCACATTGCTTCAAATCCCTCTCAGTTCCCAGTGAAGCCAAGTGGAGGTCAGCTCACGCGACAAGTAGACACAAACCATGCATCTGGACTCTCGGGAGATTAGACAGAACAGGAAAGGGGAGGTTAAAAGCCCTGAGGAAGGTGTTACTAGAACAGAGGACCTGGACACTGCACCCCCAACTTGGGGTAGAGGCCCTGGATTCATTGCCCAGCGCCCAGCCCCCCACGTTCTGTTTCTGACTTCCAGTGTGGCTCCAGGCAAGTCCCTTCCACTCTCCCCATTCCAAGGCCTTGGTTCCCCTGTCTGTTAGGTGGGGGTAGGAAGTTAAATTTTAAGAGTCCTTCCAAACAGGGGCCTCCCTGGTGGCACAAACGGTTAAGTCTCAGCATTATGAAGCTATTCCCAGTTACTGCAGCAGGAGTTCGATCCCCACCAGGGAGCCAACCCACATGGAGCAGCAGACCTCTGCTGTCTCGCCTGCTGCTCCCCTCAGCAGCATATTTCAGTCCATCTGCCTGTTCTGCTCCCCACTGTCTCTGGTGAATCCTCTCATTCCCCGCACCTCTGGCCTACACCCCAGCTCTTGTATGCATAAATAAAAATAAATCTTAAAAAAACACTTAAGTCCTGAATCTTTGAGTCTCATACTAAATCCCCAACCTGAAGAGTTCAGAAATATTTCCTTCTTTCCTGAGGCCTTGGGGGCAACCCTCTGGGTACAAAGGGGAAACTGAGGCTAGGAACAAGAGACTACAATCCAGGAGCTAGTAAAGACACTTGAACAGCCCCTGGCTAGATCCTAGTAGCATGGAGAATAAAAAATATTTTGAGGAAGCAAGAAGCAAGCCTGAAGAGGTACACCCCAGAGCCTTCGCCTCCCCACCCCTCCTCTAGTCAGTGCCTTCCCTTCCTTCTTTCTCTCTCCCTCTTTTCCCCACCCCCAAGGCCTCTGAATCCCTCCTGGGTACTGGGTTTTATCTCCCTGCAAGATGCATGAGGGCTTAGCCCAGCCACCTGTGGATTACCCCATCCCACTCAAGCATTTTCACGGCTGTGACTCCACCTAATCAACATCTGCTCTCCGTTCCACTATGACTCGCTGCCAAGTGTTGTATCTTTATTTATCCTGCATCCTGGAGGGCCAGTGGCCTACCTGCCTACCTGAAAATGATGAGATCACCTGCTCTCTGAGGGGTACTTTGGATTCCCAGCTCCCCAAAAAGGATACAGGGGCCTCGCTGCCTGAAACCTTCTTATCAGGGCACATGGTGCCTGTTACAGATTAAAGGCCAGCAGTGGGTGATACTTTCCCACACTGAAGGCCTATGGGTCTAGCAGCCAACATCTACCTAGAGGGATCTGACATCCCTGCTCAGGAAGCTCCCAGTCTTTTTGTACACCTGTGTGGTGGACAAAGAGCTCCCTGTCTTGTCCATTAATAAGAATTCCCAGGGGAAAAGATTAGGCCTTAACCATCTCCATTCAGAACGTTGCTCAGCACAAGAACTGGTATGGAAAAAGCTCCAGCATCCATCTGATTAACAAAAACTGGAATTGATCTTGGCCTTTTCCCACCATGCCCCTGCCGCCACCACTCACACCTGGAGCACATCCAGTTCTCCAGACAGTGGGCCGTCTCTGTGCATGGGTGAACATTTGCTCCAAGTCAGCCCCATACGGTTTTGATCAAATTTTCATCATCTCGTGTTTGATTTCTCGGTAAGCCCCTACCCAGGCCCCCCTTCTACAGCCTCCGGGAAACTCAGAAACAGCCAGAAAACTTTGGAACTAATAGTCTTGCAAAGAAGCACAAACTTCCCAAGTGAGGAGTTCCCTCCAAGAGCCCCTCTAGGATGAGCAGGCACCTCCCTGGTCAGAGAGCTCTTTCCATGGCGCATGAGACTTTGCTTGGAAAGATAAGGCTCTGTATACCCACCACTTCAACCCCAGTGTTGGTAAGATGCGGGGCGCTGCTTTGAGTGCTAGTATGGTTCTTATGTTACAACCAAGGAAACCGGAGTGCAGAGGTGAAGTAAATTGCTGGGGTCCAAAAGCTAATAATGTGGCACAGCTCAGGTTCCTACTTGGGCAGTTTGTCTCCAAAATCTGTTCTTTTAGCCACTACACATGCCACTTCTCTGAGTTGACCCACTTCCTATATAATAATGGAGAATGACACCACAGGGCCAGGTGCGTGAAAAAGGGAAAACCATTCCTTTGGGGAGCTGCCATTGTCCAGGCACCAAGCTGCATCCTTTGTGTGCATTATATCCTCACATCCTAGAACAACCTCACGGGATGGGGACAGCGAGTCCTGTTGCATAGGAGTCCCAACCACACTCAGCTAGTGAATAAAAAACCTGAGACTGCAGTCCAAGTCTCTCTCACCCCCACATTTGAGCTGAGGGCTGCGGGCTAGAAGAAGGGCTGGCTTCGGGCTGGCTTCTCTTGGGGGACAATCTTTGTTGTTGTTGTTGTTTTCAAGCTGGGGTACAGGCCAGAAGGGAGAGGGCCCACCAGAGACAGAGTGGGGAGCAGAACAGGCAGATCGAGGGAAATACACTGCTGGGAAGAGCAGCGGGTGAGGCAGGAGGGGTCCGCGGCGCCACGTGGTAATCTCCCGGGTGGGGCATCGAAACCGCACCGCTGCTGCCACCAGCTCCACAGCACAGCGCTCAACTGCTGAGCCACCAGAGGCCCTTGGGGGAAGATCTTTGAAATTATGATGTGACAGGTATGTGGTGGTAAAGTGACTGGGGTCTTGATGGTGTTGGGTCCAGATCTCCAGGGAATGTGATTTTGAGACCCAGAGTCTTAGAGAGTCCCTATGGGCAGTGTGGAGACTACTAGGATTAAAGCCTTCCTCCTTCAGCCAGGTGGATGCCCAGGGCAGCGCCTATCTTCTACCTCCTGGTGGGAGCCACAGGGAGGTTGGAGGGTCTGAGAGGGAGAGCTGGGTAGTGAGGTCTGATTACCCCATCTACTCAGATCCTCACAGCCCTCCTCCTCTTCTGCCCAGCCCTGTCCACTCAGGAGATGAAGTGGCCCTCAGAAGGGGTCCTCAAAAGCAAGTCCTTCAGGAATATGATCATGCCCATACCAGCTTGAGTTGCTGGTCCCAAAAGTGCCCCCTCCAGAAGCATGGCCCATAGGACCCCTTAGTCCTGCCCCTACCCCAGCCCACCACTCCATTCCTCCTAGTCTTTTTTTTTTCAATATTTATTTTTTTGTATAGAAGAACTGGAGTATAGACCAGAGGTGCAGGAGGTGAGAAGATTCACCAGAGGCAGAGCGGGGAGCAGAACAGGTGGTTTTACTGAAATACAATGCTAAGGGGAGCAGTGGCCGAGGCAGGAGAGGTCTGCTGCGCCATGTGGGAAGCTCCCTGGGTGGGGATGGAACTCAGGCCACAGTGGGGATAGCGCTGAGACTTAACCCCTAGGCCACTAGGGAGGCCCCTCATCCTTGTCTTTTAACATCAGGGGATCCAGGTCTCCAGTCTTGGTCTCCTGTACTCTCCTGGTGAGCACAATGGTAGCTTAATCCCCTCCTCCACAGGACAGGTGCTCGGTTCTCCCCTCACCACCACCTTCTATTGTGGAATTCCAAGAAGTACAAGAATTCTAAATTTAAACCTGGCCTTCAAGTTGTTTTGAAAGTATAGTTTCAAGGTAGGATATATTTTTATTTGACAGTTTGATAGCTTAATTCATAACTTTTAAATGTTTATTTATTTATATTTATGCATACAAGCTGGGGTGTAGGCCAGAGGTGTACAGTGGTGAAAGGATTCACCAGAGACAGAGTGGGGAGCAGAATAGGCAGATCGACTGAAGTACACTGCTCAGGGGAGCAACAGGTGAGGCAGGAGAGGTCTGCTACACCATGTGGGAATCTCCCTGGCCAGATATCGAATTCGTGCTGCAGTGGCTCTGGATAGCTTCATAGCGCAGCGCTTAATCCATTGCACCACCAGGGAGGCCCTTTAAATATTTAGATAAATGGTATATGGGCCTCCATTTGAACTGCTGCCAAAAGCCCCACAAATGTTACGTGGTCAGGTTGCCAGATTTCCCCTCTGGAATCAGCTACAGATGCCCCTGGAAAATGGACACTACCTCCACCAGCACCCCTACCATCACCTCCGCTGACTCTTTTATCACCATTAGCTTTCAATTCACAGTCCTTGGAAAGATTCCTTGGAAAGCATCATTGTTTTTGATTGGCTAAGTCTGTGTCATATGCCCACGTTCTAGCTTCAAAGGAAGTTAGGAAAATTAGTACGTGACCTCTGGGAATTCTAAACTAAAAAGCAAGTACTATCAGTGACTAAAACTAATAGGAAATTCCACAAACAAAGAAAGGGATTAAGGGTGTGGACAGTGGGAAAAAAATTATAAATATTTCTATAACCCACCCTATGGCTATTCAAGATCAACATAGATCCTTCCCAAACCCCTAGATATCTTTAAAATGTAAGGATATCATCTAAGAATATCACTTTTCTTATACAACCAAAGAATTCACTCCTCCCCAAAGAAAGACTATGCGGAGACTTAGCAATTGGGCTGTCATAATAAAATGCCATAGACTGGTTTGCTTGACCAACAGAAATTTTTTTTCTCATAGTTCTGGAGGTTGTAAGTTCAAGATCAAGGTACCAGCATTGTCAGTTTCCGGTGAAAGCTTTCTTCCTGGCTTTCACTTGGCTGCCTTTTCACAGTACACTCCCATAGCAGAGAAAGGTATCTCTCTACTCTTCTTATAAAACCACAGTCCTACCAGATTATGGCTCTATCCTTATGATCTCATTGAAACTAAATTACTTCCTTAAGATACTATCTCCAGATACAGTCACATGAAGGGTCAGGGCTTCAACTTATGAATTCTGAGAAGACAATTCATTGCATAGCAAAATCCAATTCTAAATTGAAGATCTTGAGGTAATGTCCATTCCTCCTCCGGTTTAGTTATAATATCATCTTTCTATTCTGTAATACCTGATACCACCACCAACACAGTCAGGATAGGCTGGGTTATGCTACAGTAACAAATGACACCCAATCTAAGAAGCTTAACACTACAAAATTTTATTCCTCACTCACACCAAGTCTGCTCTGGGTCTAGGCGGGTCTCTACCACAGCTGTACTCCATGTGGTAGCTGAACATTCCAGGGTGCCTTGATCTTCTGGCACGCTCCTTCATCTTAACACATGTTTCCATGATCATTCCAGCCAGGGAAAACAGGAAGGCAAACCCTTGCTTAACTGCTTCTATCCACAAATGATACATGCCATTCTACACACAATGGTCAAATTGCATCATGCAACTATGCCTACTACAAGGCAGTGACTGCCAGAAAAAGTAAACCAGGATCTTGGTGAGTAGCAGGACCACTACCACAGCCTATGTTCAAGAATAGAATAAAGCAGGATGGGCCTCCCTGGTGGCGCAGCGGTTGAGCGCTGCGCTGTGGAGCTGTCAGCAGCGCGCGATGCGAGTTCGACGCCCAGCCGGGGAGATTCCCACATGGCGTGGCAGACTTCTCCTGCCTCACCCACTGCTCCCCTCAGCAGTGTATTTCTGATCTGCCTGTTCTGCTCCCCGCTCTGTCTCTGATGAACCCTCTCGCCGCCCCACGCCTCTGGCCTGTACCCCAGCTTGTATGTATAAATAAATAAATCTTTAAAAAAAAAAAAAAGAATAAAGCAGGATGAAAGAAAATAGGAGTCGGTTAAAGAGATAGAGACATTTCACAACCAGGAAAGAAATACGGATAAAAGTTCAAGTCTTTAAAAAAAAAAAAAAAAGACTTATTTATGCATACAAGATCTGGGGTGTAGGCCAGAGGTGCGGGTTTGGGGGGGAGGGCGCGGCAAGAGGACTCATCAGAGACAGAGTGGGGAGCAGAACAGGCAAATCTACTGAAATACACTGCTGAGGGGAGCAGCAGGTGAAGCAGGTGAAGCATCTGCTGCACCATGTGGGTTAGCTCCCTGGCAGAGGATGGAACTCATGCCGCAGTGGCTGGTGATAACTTGATAGTGCTGAGACTTTAACTCCTGCATCACCAGGGAAGCCCCAAAAGTTCTAGTCTTTTGTTTTGAAATTGGTTGTGGGATTGAGCTAGCATTCATTTCTTCCTTCTTATATTAGTTTTCTACTACTGTGTGACAAATCACCCCAAATTTAGAGATTTCAAATAACCAAATTTTATTATCTCTCATTTTCTGTGGTTAAGCAGCCCAGGTCTGTGTTGACTTGGGTCCTCTCTCATTGTCTCACCAGGCTGAAGTAGGATGTCAGCCAGGGCTTCAATCTGATCGCAGACTTAATATCCTCTTCAAAACTCACTGAGTGATGGCAGTTACAGTGGTAGGACAGAGGCTCCCAGTTCCTAGAGCTGCCTGCCACTCTGCCGAGCCCATGGCCCTCTCAACATAGCAGTTTGCTTCTGAAAGACCAACATGAGAGGATCTAATGTTGCTTATTTCTTTTTTTTAAAGATTTATTTATTTATGCATACAATGCTGGGGTACAGGCCAGAGACGTGGGGCAGCGAGAGGGTTCACCATAGACAGAGAGAGGAGCAGAACCGGCAGATAGACGGAAATACACTGCTGAGGGGAGCAGCGGGTGAGGCAGGAGAGGTCTACTGCCCCCTGTGGGAATCTCCCCAGCCTGACGTCAAACTCGTGTAGCAGCTGCTGACAGCTCCACAGCTCAGTGCTTAACCGCTGCGCCACCAGGGAGGCCCTAATGCTGCTTATTTCTTATCTCTAGATACTTTTTTAAAAGGGTTCACCTGATTAGGTCAGGCCCACCCAGAGTAATCTCTCTTTTGACTAACTGAAAATTAACTGATCGGGAACACTAATTACATTTGCAAAGTCCCTTCATCTTTGCCATATGGCATAACCTAATCACACGGCTGTTTTCATCATAATTGCACATCAGTAGGTCAAGGGGAACCCCTCCAAGCAAAGTTTACACAAGGGTCCAAGAATCTTAGAATTCTGTTTACCACACTTCCTCTATGACTTACTCCTTTTACCTTCAACAGGCACTTCAGCTGTTGACATCTTATAACAGCTAAGAGACCCAAACCTTCAGACGCAAAGAATACTAGCTCCTGATCGTACTGCCTGAGTAAGGTTTAGTATTCTTCCATTACTTTGACCACTGGCATGCAATTAAGTAGTACCAGGTAGCCCAGGTACTACTTAGGTGGCTTCACAATCCTCCACGACCCCATCAGGTAGCAGCAGCCTTATCTCCCCCCTTGAGAGTCAGGATCAACCTCCCAAGTCGATGAAAGAACTCATTCTCATGCGGATGAGCTCAAGCCAGATAGTAGTTTCTGCTCCTAATTCAAGGAAACCACTCCCCTCCCAGGAAAAATGGACAATAAATTATCTGCTCACTAGAAAATGTTTCTTCTCCACAATTGTTAAGATCACCCTGAATAGAGTTTTAATGCCTGCATGATCTACCCCAAGCTAGCCCAAATAAATTATTCAGAACCATACAAACTGATTCCAAAACGTCCTTATGGAACCATGGTTCTAGGGAAATGTCCATGGGCCCTAGCTATGGACCAAGGAAAAGGGTGGTTATGACTTGGAGTAGGCATGCTGCAAGTGTAAGCAACCTGCTGACCAAGCTGGCACAGCATGGCAATCAGCCAGGTACTTCAAACACCACTAAGTCAGCTGAGTTAAAGGGCTGAGTGGTAAAAACTGGCACCGCCACCACCTTTACTACCAACACTATCAAAATGAATTCCCTACTGTCATTAGCTCCAATTTATAGCGCTAAGGTGCATCTGATTGGCTGAACTAGACCACAAACCCCCTCCCTAGCTGCCCCAGAGACTGAAAATGTGAGTGTCTGGCCTATTGAGTATTTATGTGAGGACATTCAAATGCTGGTCAGTCAAAAACAACGAAAGTCTGCTACAACAAACAAGTAAAATAATTTCACAATGAATATGTGTTATGAAAGACACAATAAAAAGGGCTAAGAAAGATTGAAAAAAAAAACAGAGGAGAGGGCACTGACATGTCTTCAATTTAAATGGGGTGGCCAGGGAGGGACGCTTTGGATAGATGCTATTTAAGCTAACACCCAAAAGAGAAGCCAGCCATTCAAGGAGAAAAGATGAGAGTGGGCAGAGAGGAGAGAGGGTTCAGGTGAGGCAGGACAGGGAGGCTGGGGTCAGGTGACCCGAGTCCTTGCAGGTCACAGGAAGGAGTATGTTTTTTTAATTAAGAGTGGTGAAAGGGGCCTCCCTGGCGGCGAAGGGGTTAAGTGCTGCGCTGTGGAGCTGTCAGCAGCTATGACACGAGTTCAATGTCAGCCAAGGGAGATTCCCTCATGGCGCGACAGACCTCTCCTGCCTCACCCACTGCTCCCCTCAGCAGTGTATTTCCAACGATCTGCCTGTGCTGCTACCCGCTCTGTCTCTGGTGAACGCCCTCGCCGCCCCACACCTCTGGCCTGTACCCCAGCTTGTATGCATAAATAAATAAATCTTTAAAAAAAAAGAGTGGTGAAAGATTTAATCATAAGGGTGGCATCTCATGAACAGTTTAAAATCCTCCTGGAAGTCTAGAAAAAGGATTGTATAGGGAAATGGGAAGTCAGAGGATGCTTCTAGTAGTCCAGGAGAGAAAAGCTACTGGCCTGACCCAGGTGGTGGCAGTTGGAAAAGAGGGTTCTAGGCCTACTTTATGAAACACAAGAATGAGCTGAGATGATAGATTATACTTGGGGCCTGAGGAAAAGGGGAAAACCAGGATGACACCTGGATGGTAGTGACATTTCCTGAGATGGATGACTGGAGGAGGCAAGTTTGAAGGGAGATGCTGGGAATCAAAAGTTTGGTTGGAAATAAAGCCTGTGAGAGAGCCAAGAGGAAATCTAAAACAGGCAGTTGGCTCTGCAGGTAGGTCTGTGTGGCATACCTGGCTCTGCTACCCGATTCACTCCTTACTCTAGCTGGCCCCCAAACAGTGGGCTTTCGGCCTTTTTGCTTCTGGATTCTGTGCCTCTTTTTCGGTTCCACTGCTACAGCCCAGCCCTGAATTCAGCCTCCCTTCTCTGGCAGCAATTTAGGGGGCCATCCCCATGGTGCAGCTGAGGAATATAGATCTGACCAGAACTCTCCCTCTCCACTGCCCCCCACACACATGGCCTCTCACCAGCCACCCTTCCCACCTCACCCACACTGCACTTATCACAAATCCCTGTGCTTCCTTCGAGTCCTTGTGCTTGCTGTGCATTCTACCTGAAATGTCCTCCCTCTTAACCCATCCTCAAGATTGCAGACCTCCCACCTCCATGCAGCCTCCCCTGACTTCCTCTGACCCTGCAGAGCTCCCCATCTTCAGCTACATAGGTCACCTTAGCTTTTGAGTTCCAGAGCCCTTGTCACCTGAGCTTCTCCTCAGCAAGCTCAAGCCAGTAAAGGAACCCCAAGGCCCAGAGTGGTTCTAATTGCAGGCAATGATGAAAAGAGGGTTTTTAGGAAACCCTGGCAGTGGCATTACTTCAAGCTCCAGAGGGCAGGAGGCAGGAAAGGGTGCGTACTATTGCTCAAGAGCCCCCCTCCCATCCTGATGTCCCGTCTTCTCCGGAAGTCCTGTGTAATGTTCCACCCACACTCTGGGACTGCAAAGCCAAACTCTGGCCCTCTGGTTGGGTGAGAACAGTCTGGATCTGGACACAGGATTTGAAGAAGAATGGGATATGAAGCAAACCCCCTCCCAAGATCAGGGACTTTCAGAGGCTGAGTCATCTGTTTTCTTGATCATTTCCAGCTCCTTTCTGGAAGCCCAATCCTCTCAGGCTAGAACGCCCCCCTTCCACAGCCCAGGAGCCCCATATTCTCTTTTCCCTAAGCACTGGACGCCCCCTGTTGGCCTTGTGAAGTTGAAAGCCACAAAGAGACAGAATGAACAAGCAGCCAGAACACATAAACACAAGTGCCACCTGCATATGTCCATACCCATATGGACACACACATACAGACATATAGTCAATCACACAATCACTCAAATGTATCAAAGACATATCACAGACACTGAAGCATAGGATCATAATCCAGACCCAAAGACATAGATATCACACATACACACACAGCCATGGCACACAAACACACATAAAAGCAATCTTTTGTCCTAATGAAGAGTATTTGCAAGATACAGGTTGAAAATTCATCTGGGGACTAAAGTGCTGTCTTGAGTGGTGGACTTAATAAGAGAATGACTAAACTTCTTCTAGACCTAAAGGGGCCCGTTAACTAGAGAGCCCTTTGTTTTGCTGAGGACTACAATGTAGATAAGAGTTGGGGCAGAGCTATTAAAGAGAAATTTGAAGCTCACAAGAGGTTAAAGCTCATTTTCAGAAGCTGGAATGGAGGCCTCTCTGGAGGTGAGGGGTTAAAGTCTCAGCGCTAACAAGCTATGGACAGCCACTGCAGCAGGAGTTCGATCCCAGGCCAGGGAGATTCCCACATGGTGCAGCAGACCTCTCCTGTCTCGCCCACTGCTCCCCTCAGCAGTGTACTTCAGTAGATTCACCTGTTCTGCTCCCCACTCTGTCTCTGGTGAATCCTCCCATCACCACCCCCGCCCCCCACCACATGTACACCTCTGGCCTACACCCCAGTTTGTATGCATAAATAAAGAAATCTTTAAAAAAAGGCCTCCTGATACTTGTACTACAAGGAAGGTGGTGAATGAGGAAATGAGACAGAACTAACTTTCAGTGAGTGACCACTGTCAGTCAGACACAAGTTCAGCCCTCACTAGGCATACGTTAATCCTACTTAGCAAATGAGATAACTAGGAACAGAGGGAGCCTGTTCTGTCCAAGGTCATAAAGTTAGATTCAAACAGAAGAGCTTAAGTATAACAACCTGTTATTTCCACTACTTAGTAATAGCAAATGCAAGACATACACGTTTCCACTTCCTTCTCAGGGGTCTAATAGATCATATGTGTATTCCCCATTGGCCAAGAGCCAAATCCAGCCTGCAACCTGTTTTTATAAAGTTTTGCTGCAATACAGCCACGATTAATCATTTACACATTGTCTACGGCAGTTCCGGAGCTACAACAGCAAAGCTGAGTGAATGGTCATTACAGAGACTGTGTGATAGCAAAACCTTAAAATATTTATTATCTGGACCTTTACAGAAAAAGTTTCCAACACCTGATCTAAACCCAGCCTCAAAACTGGATTCAGCAAGTGAGACAAGATCTATTGCCTTCAGTATATTGGCATTAAAGGATGGCCAAATAAATAAGTGAATGGGATGGGTGGATGAGTGGATAGATGGATGGATGAGTAGACATATATAGCTAGTATATCAGTTTTGCTCCAAATACCAGTGTCCTGCCACTTATAAGCTGGAATACTTGGAAAACTTAACCTTTCTGGGTCCTAGGTGCCATATCTATAAAATGGGATAATACAGCATTATCATTCAGGAATATTTCTGCTGCAAGTCACAAAAGCCCAATTAAAAGTAGCTTAAGCAAAAAGCTAAATTTGTGATATCACAGAGAACTAGTTCCATTAAGATTTAGTCTACTTGAATCCTGCTAAGAGTTCAAATGATGTTATCTCTGTCTCTTAACTTCTAATTCCTTCTGTGTGGGGGCCTCATTCCTGTTACAGACAGGCTCTTCATAATAGCATTCCTGCTATCATGGCCACTAAGCCTTGAATCTAAATTTTTTTAGTGGGTGGCATTATTTTTCTTAACATCTCTAGAAAAGCTCTGGTAAACTGTGGCGTGACACATACTTGGTTTCCCATTACATTTCAATGGCCAGGGAATGGGGTTCTCTGAGCAGAGCACTGTGGCTGACAGACCCAAGACCACATGAAGGGGCGAGAAGTTCTCTAAAGAAACCATTAAAATTACAAAAAAGCATCTTCACAAACAAAACCATTATTCATAGCATTCTACAGATTTGTCATGAGACAAAGAATTTAAAGCATTTAGCACAAAGCATATGGCTGAAGCATATATTTAACCATTGTCCAATTTACTAATGTATCCATTCATCTATTTATCAGTTATGGCACTTAAACATCAAACGTTAAATTTTACCATCACTGATAAATAGATGAACGGATACATCAATGAGTTCATACTAGAGAATTATTGAATCTGAAAAGGGTTGTGGGACCTCCTGGTGTATCAAGTGGGGGCAGGTTTGTTGGGGACTATGCCTATCTGACAGCTCTGAGTGGTCAATGTCCAACCAGAATTGCTGTATATCAGTCTTTTCAAATCTTCCTTTTTATTTACTCAACCATGTTTAACCATTATCCATTTATTGATGTACAGCAATTCTAGTTGGACACTGACCACTCAGAGCTGTCAGATGGGCAGAGTCCCCAACAACCTGCCCCCAAGCTTGAAATAGTAGTCACTAGTGGGATCTCTAGGCCACCACATCTTCGACCACCTGGCTACAACTCCAGTAGGTTCCACAACCACCCTCAGATTTGATAATTCACCAGAATGAACTCCGGAGTGCCACACTTAAAACTCATTTTTATTTTCTTTAAAGATTTATTTATTTATGCATACAAGAGCTGGGGTGTAAGCCAGAGGTGGGGGAGGATTCACCTCCCTGACAGGGGAGCAGTGGGAGAGACAGGAGAGGTCTGCTGTACCATGTGGGAAGCTCCCAGTCCAGGGATCGAACTCATGCTGCAGTGGCTGCTGATAGCTTCATAGTGCTGAGACTTAACCCCTTGCGCCACCAGGAAGGCCCAAACTCTTTGCTAAATAAAGGCTCTAAATCAGGAATAGCCAAAAGAAAAGATACACAGGGCAGAGTCTGAGAGCATCTCAAATGCTGAACTTCTGTTCTCTCACCCTGTGAAGTCACATAAGGCACGTCATGCTCTGTATTGAGGTGTTCCTGGATCCAATTCCAACATGAGGGTGTATATAGAGGTCTCTCCACATCAGAAGCAATTCTTGGACACCAACAGGGGGCTTAAGAATTCAACTAGATTCTGACACTTTCTACATGGAGATAGCATGGGATTCCATAGGATAAAGGCTCAGTCTTCCAAGACCACCCTTGACCTCAGATGTCAGCAACAAGTCCAGGCTATTAAACCTGTGCCTCCGACTGACTGGTTATATAAATCAGAGGTTCCCAAGATCACTTCCTCAGGTTTGATTAATTTGCCAGTGATTCTGAGAACTCAGGAAACCCGTTTACTCACTAGGTCATCAATTTATCACTAAGGATAAACAGGACAGCCGGATGGAAGAGATGCAGAGGGAAAGGTGTGGGCAAAGAGCAGGGAGGCTCCATGACCTCTCCATGCTCATGTGCTCCCCAAATTTCCACATGTCAGCACCCAGGAAGCTCTCTGAAGCTCCTTCTTTTGGGAGGTCTGCGGAACCAGAAGGTCCAACTCTGATCACAAGGCAACTGGCCCCCAACCTTAGGTGAGTCCCAAAAAGTTATCTCCTTAACATAACAAGGCACAACTTTATCGCCCTCAACACTTATGAAATCCCAAGGCTTTTGGGAGCTATAAGCCAAGAACTATAGATAAAGACTGAATGTACATGAAAAATATATTTTGGTCATTTGAATAACCAAATATATATATTTCTTACAAACCATAATATCACACCATGTTTTCACCAGCCAGAATTTCCATGAGCTTGGTGATCAGAGTCTTTATGGAGATGTCATTATATAGTCACGATTGGACTGTTGAAACATCACCAGCTCTCCTTCCCTCCCTAAAAGGTCAGGCTTGCTCTAAGTTCCAACTCTCTCTATCACATGATTGGTCTTTCTGGTGACCAGGTCCCATCGTAACATCTCATCTCCCAATATAAACTCAAGTGTGATCCAAGGGCCTCATAAATAACAGAGGCATTCCTATTGCTTGGGAAATTTCAAAGACCTAGCCTCCCTCTCAAGAACCAGGGACAAAGGTTAGTCAAATTCTTTATGATACCCAGAGGGAAGAATTTTCTGAACATAAAAAATGAAAGCTTCAGGAGGCTATGAATAGGAGAGAGCCACCATCACACACAGGCTACAACGGCCCTCTCAGGAACCTCCCGTCACTCTTCTGCTCCCCCCTCCCATCCAGCTTCACATTACAGTCTCGCACCAATTCCACACAAGCAGGTCTCCTGCCACCCACACGCTTGCTGCTCCCAGAGTCTGCCCATTTGTCCATCTCTGTCCACCTCCATGGCCTCCTGTGCAGCCCCACTCCTCCTCTCAGCGTACTGATTACTTGGTCCCCCTGGAAAGGGAAGGGGATAAAATGGTAAAGCGAAGTCATTGCAAGTGAAATCAGTACATTGGTCTCGGGAGAAGGAGACTAAGAGTTCAGGTCAACATTTAAGTCCAAGTGTGTCTGTAAACATGAGAATGTACATGTGCCAAATGGCTGTTCCTTTGTGAGTGTGTGTTCCTGGGTAAATGTGGATCTAACTACAGTCCATTTATTCCTATGCAGGGAGGTGGGGGGGGGGGGAGGCGGGGCTGTGCGATGCAGGTGTATTTGTTTCTTGTGCACCGGTATGTGCACTCTAGCTGTTCTATATGTTATCAGGGCTTGGTAGGTCCTAGGGCCTCTGACTGCCCTTTGTGCTAGAGGCTCTGTTTCCCCTAGCCTGGGTATCCAGAGAAGGAAGTATGAGGTATGGCATATGAAGGTGGGAGAGAGAGGAACACAGGTTTCCCGATTTCCGGTCAGGGGTGTGGCCTTCCCACCTATGGTCCCTCAAGCCCTAATGTTAACAACCACCCTCAGCTCTGAGCGAAGACAACAACTCTGAAAACTTTGTCTCTTGGTGAACCAACATCCCAATTCCTGGGAACATTTTTGGTGCCTTTTTGTTCCATCTCCTCTTCAAGGATGGCCACAAGGTACTGTAGTACAGTGAGTAGGCTCCGCCCTCCCAGTCACCTCCTCCACCACCTGGATTTCACTCACCATCTCATTTCTCATCTTCTGCTGAGCCCTCCCCACAAATAAGCCACTAAAACTGGTTTCCACATGTGATTCTTAGCTTCTGGGAAGCTGTGTTCCAGTGCTGTTTTATTCTCTTTGACTCCAAGCTCACCATGTTGAGAGGTCATCAGCTCTGAGAATGCCCAGATCAGCCCTGGATGAACCGCAGCATCAGGAGACTGCAAAAGAACTCTGCCAAAGCAAGCCTGACCCTCCCCGGCCTGACCTCCTCCCTCTGAGACCCTGCCCAAGACCCCCAGCCCATGACCTTGCCTGAACTTCCTCCCCCAGAACAAGCACCACAGCAGTTAGCTCATAACCATCCCAGAAGGAGCCCTGTGTCTGAGTGAAGGGATGTGCATCACCACCACCCCGAGGAACCAAGGGCCTGGAGGGAGGACCAGTCCTCCAGCTCCTCTGCACCAGGCCTGAGCCTGCTGGGGCAGGTCCGAGGGATCAACATGATTGTGAGTGCGGTGTGGCAAGAGCACAGCTTCTCCTCTGTACCCAAATGGCAAAGCTTCCAGTAAAGCCCACCTGGCACTCACAGATCTGTCAGTCACTTGTCCATCTGTGGTGTATAGGCAAGGGAAAACAGGTATGAGAAGAAGAGGGTGGGAGGTGGGGAAGGGAAATAGGCGTAGTCTCCACCTTGAGCTGGAGGGAACTTTCAATTCACTCATTTCTGGTTACACTCGCCCCTATAATCTCCCCAGCCACAAGCTCTCTTCCTCCCTCCCCAGTTTACTGGGGAAGCTATTTCCAGTCTCCCACATGGATCAGTTGTTCTTTCTGGGCTCTACCATAACATTCTTTACTTCCTCTGCCAGTCTACTATTTTATTATGATCATCTCTTTCCATACCCCCATCTCTAACCCAGATGACAAGCTCTCTGAGGGAAAGACTGCCTGTCTTCATTACTGCTACATCTCCATGCCTAGCACACAGTTTCACTCAATAAACATTTGCTGTTTTGTTACAGGGCAGGAGAGGGGAACCTCCAAAAACCCCAGACCTGCCCTGTTCTAAATAGGTTCTGCCATCCGCTGCATCAACACAGAACATATAGGACCTTTTGTGGAAAGAAACTTTAATACAATTAGAAAAGGCACAGAAGACAAAAAATATATTTTCTAAGTCAAGCACCAATGTTATCCAACTCCTCGTGGGTAAAAGTCCACCCAAACGGGATTGGCCCAAAGCAAGTCTCGAAAGCCTGCCACAAGCCTAGAACAGCTTTTGGCAGGGACCCACACATAAGGGTCAGAAACAGCCAGACAATTCTGGGAGGAACCAAAATACCTTTCGGCAGGGACCCATCCAAAAGGGTCAGAACCAGTCAGACAATTCTGAGAGGAACAGAACAAAATCAAAACCAAAATCAACACAGCCATCGTTAACTTCCCCACGTGCCCCTCACCCACATCTATTTCAATCAGTCCAGGCCAATGCAGCTTCTTTACAAGTCTCTCTGCTCATTAGGCCTCTTCTGGCTTTCCATCCTTCTTCTGTCTCCTCCTGTCTTCTGTTCTCCTGTGTCTGTCCTCTGTGTGTGTCCCTCTTCGCAAGCTTCTTATATCCTGCTCAGTTCCACCCTACCCTGGGTGGGACAGGGAACCTGGGACACACCCTTTCTCCTAGGGACCACCCTGTTACAGTTTGAATGTGTGCAGGAACAAAAATCACAAACAGGTAGGTCTCAGTTCAGAGGGAGGGCTGTAACCCCCTGGTGATTAAATGACTTGGCCAAGGCCACTCAGCCAAGTATTTCTATAACCTGGTCTGTCCAGACTGGACCCTCTCTGGAAGCCTAACCCTTTTCATCCCAGGGTCATACAAGTGAATTGGGGCTGACAAAAAAAGGCAAATGGGCAGGGCAGAAGCCAAGAGGAGATTGGGAAAACTGCACTGGACAGGGCCCAAAGTTCTCTTCTTCCTTTTTTTCAATATTTTATTTTTATTTATTTATGCATACAAGAACTGGGGTGAAGGTCAGAGGTGAGATGCGGGGGGGGGGGGGGGAATTCACCAGAGACAGAGCAGGGAGCAGAACAGGCAGATCTACTGAAATACACTGCTGAGGAGAGCAGTGGGTGAGACAGGAGAGGTCTGCTGCACCATGTGGGTTAGCTCCCTGGCCCGGGGATAGAATCATGTCCCAGTGGCTGGTGATAGTTTCATAGCGCTGAGGCTTTAACCCCTGAGCCACCAGTGAGGCGCCCCAAAGTTCTCTTTTTGCTGCCTGGTGCCCAGGTGTCCCTCTCCCAAGGTGAATACCCAAACTCTAATTCCATCCCTGCAAAGGAGTGTCCTGTGCACTGCATCTTAACAACAAATCCCAATTCTGGCGTTTTGGATAGATAGGGGCACCAAAGGCTCTGGCTCCACCCCTTAGAGGGACACTGACTCCACCTCCTCTGAAGGAATACTCTAACTCCACCCCTTCCGGGTAATAGGCAAGCCCCACCCCTAGTGCGCGACGGAGTCCCTGTGACGTAAAGATAACGGTCTGTTTCCGGGGTGGAGCCAGGGAGGGCGGGAGTTTAGGCTGCGCTGACCCCTCAGCCCCCCTCCAGGTGACCCCAGCCCCCGAAAATCCTCACCCGGGGCCCCAAATATCCAAGCCTCATAGCCACCAAGCCTCTCGCCCTAACCCCCTAAATGTCCCAGGCCCCTAAAATGGCCAGCCTCCTAATCCCTAACGTTTAGCGCCTCCCAAATCTTCAATCCCACCCTAGCCCCATGTGGCAATTGAGGCTTCCCCGGGGCACCTGCCTCATATTATCTGAGAACAAGTGAGACTGGTCCTGAGAATGTCAGAGAAGGGCACCTGGGGTTGGGGAGTCCTTGATCCAATCATGCCGCTCCCCAGGAGACGTTCGGAGCCCGGGACATGTCGGGATTGAGGAGATACGAAGTGGCGCTGGAGGCGGAGGAGGAGTGAGTGGAGGCGGGGTTCTGCGGAGGAAGAACCTAGCCGCTCCGCGGTGGGGGGAGGGCGCGAGTCCTCTGGGGGCGGAGGAGGGGGTGGGGCTTCTGGGAGGCGTGGGATGTGGAGGGACCCGCCTCTAGGGGGCGGAGCGTCCTTGAAAGGGGCGAGGCGTCCGAGGGGCGGAGTCTGGGGGGGTCAGCCCGCCCCGCCCGTCCCTGCCCTGCCTTCTCTCCGCAGGATCTATTGGGGCTGCTTCTACTTTTTCCCCTGGCTGCGCATGTGGCGGAGGGAGCGGAGGTGAGGGGGTTTTGACACCGTGGAAACGCCTGGGCCTTGGACTAGGCTCAATAACGGAGGACGGATTGGGGGGTAATTCGGGATCCCTGGCCCCACTTCATGGCGGTGTCGGGTCGCCCCACAGCTCGGCGCACCCCCGGGAGCAGAAATTGGAGCCTCTGCGAGGACTGATGAGCTGTCTGTCAAGCGGCCTGGGCCCAGCTCCCCAGCGCTCGGGTCGCAGCCTCCCCCGCCGTCCCCCCACCGCCACTGCCCAGCCCGCCGGTGCATTAAAGATTTAAACCGAAGCCACCTTGCTGCCCTCCTGACTCTGTCGCCGCTGCTACTATTCGGGCTGGGTGCTCCTCTCCATGCCAGCTGTTTCCTTACTGACAGAACCTCCCTGCCTTTCTGATAGGGTGCCCTTCCACCGTTATTCCTAAGGGTCTGATAGGGTGCCCTTCCACCGTTATTCCTAAGGTTCTCTCAACAGGATCACACCTCCCGTTATTAGTGACTGCCGTCCACTCTTTACTCCCCTCTCCCCCTCACACACACACACATCCATCACTGTGACTTGTCTAAAGAGGGAATCTAAATAGTCCTAGCCTAGCCACCATCCCAACATTATACCCACATTGATGTGTTCACAACCCCAGCTCTGCTACCACCTTCCTCTTAACTAGGACTTTGCCGAGTATCTGAAGAATCATCTTTTCCTAGGAGTGGATCTAAAAGATTTTAAACCCAGAGTTGTAAGAAGTAGGTTGTGAGAGGAGGGAATAATTTCAATACACCATCTCCCTCTGTCACAGGGGAGTGATTTGGAAGTGTGGGCAGTCTTTCTTACAGGTAATACCCCAACTTCCAGCTTTACCATCTGATCCCTAGAATTTAGAGATACCTGACATCAGTACACCTAGTAGTTCTTCTTACCTCCCCAGGAGGCCCCAAGGACCAGTCCTCCCTGCCACTGCCTTCTGTCTTGTCATCCAGTTGGCTTAGAGTACTAATGGTCAGAGACTCCTGGATGGGTCTGCTTTCAGTTGGGGACTGGCCACAGTACCAGAAAGGACACTAGCTAATTAGATTAAAGAAACAGCCTGTGTGTTGGGGGCAGGGAAGGAGACAGGATGGGAATCTAACTTTCAGCCTAGGATTGCCTCTGCTATAGCAGGTTGTGGCTCAAGAGAAGACTTGACCTTATATTTAGCGAAACCAAAGGGGGGAAATGAATGCATACTCAGATGAATTTATTTCTTGCCTCCTAGGTCTCTGGACTGAAAGTCCAGGAAAGACCACAAAGTGTGTGGCAAGCAGCCAGCTAATGAAGAAGAACTATGACAAGATGATGGTATCTCAATGGCTATATCCAAGCTCTGAGGCACAAGTCTAAACTGGAGGGTGGAAGAGAAAATCTATGGCCTCTGGTACTAGAAGTTCAAGTAGACTCCTTGAACTTCTTGACCCCTAGATTCAGAGGTCAAGTAGAGTGACCTCTGGGTTGTGACCACGTTCATTAAAGGACCCAGACTCTTGAGCCATTTCCTCACAATGCCTACATCAAGAACCCTTTCGGAAGTAGAGGGCCCTGTCCAGTCCTGGGCTACACCTCACCAGGACAATGTCAGAAGACCTAGCTATCCACAAGGAAAGGGCCTTCAAACCTCACCCTGGGCAGGAGGGAGGGAAAATTCAAGCTGTTCAGCCTGGGAGGGGGACTAGTCCCTACTGTAGGAGCTGAGGGTTCTCCCCCTCATCATAACAGCAGCCCTGCAGCAGAGATGCCAGGGAAGGTATGAGTCCCTGTCCCAAGAGCAGGCCTATACCATAGGGGTAGCTGACCAAAAAGCAGAAGGCTTCAGAAGGCACCCCTGCAACAAGATAAGGGCTGGATTACTGATTATGACTCAGTTTATGTTTCAAATACCAAGCAGGACTGGAGGGTTGAAATCCCCTGATCAGGAGTAAGAGATTCTTCAAGGTTGCCCCCACCCTAGGCAGTCCCCACCTTCCTGAAAAAGACTGGAGGAGAAGGAATTTTGACTTGCAGTGAAGGGGGAGAAAGGGAAGAAGGAAATAAACGCTTGTTATGGAATGAGGATGGAAGGGACAGGAAGGAGATGAGAGGATGGGGCTTTAACAGGAGGACGGGATGCAGAGGGTGCAGGGGTTGTTGATGTGGGTATTCACCGGACCTGGGTGGGGAGGAGGGATGTTCTAGAGAGAGGCTAGAATTTGATTAGAACAAAAGAGGTAATTACGCTCTTGAATCTTATGTCTCTAATAAACCAGTGATTGAGTCTCGGAGCCCCAGGCCCCTGCTGGCAAGAGGCTGACATTCCTGGGACAGGACTAGGCAACAACAGGAAGATCAGATTTGTGTCTTTTACTTGTTTGACAGCAGTAACCTGACACTAAAGAATTTTATCACCCCTCACTTGCCTCCATCTGGCTTCCTCCTTGTTCTATCTTACTGGGGAAAGTAGTCCCTACCTCAACATCCAAGACACCCACACGATACCAGCTTCTCACTCAATGCGGCCAGTCCCAGTCAAGGTCCCAGCCAAGACTCCTCAGCCAGCGGGCCTGTTTTAGGGACCCATTCCATCAATTTCTCCTGATAATGCAGGCAGGCTAGAGCAAGAAGTGGGGAAGGAAACATGAAGCAAGTTGATGCTGGCCTGCCCTCTGCTCCCACTCACCCCTATCACCCCAGTAGAATCTGTGCTAATATGGTTGTGTGATGGATGGTTGTGAAAACACAAATGTGTGGGTGTAGGACTTTGAGTGTACTGGATTTGTATGATTCCGCATGTGGTTGTCTGGCCATGTGAGGCTGATGGAGTGATTGAGGTGTGACTATGAATGTGTAGCTATGGGTGTGTGAGTGTGGATATCCATCACTGGACACCACTGTGGATCCTGGCTGACCTTACTCAGTCACAGTGCCGTAAGTCCCTGATTTGGCATCCCCAGCCCTCTTTGTTATCAGGGCTATTGTCTTGGTGCCCAGGGTTCCTACTGGTCAAGCTAAAATGTACAGTCAGGCAGGGGGCCTCTCACCAGGACAAAAGTCCTGGTATGAGGAACATACTGGAAAACCAGCAGGCAGACATTATGGCCAGATTAGCAAGAGGAGCTAGAATACATTACTGGTGTAGATTAGCAGAAAATTAAGAATAGGGACTGGAGATAGTATGCTTTGATTATCGGGAAATATGGAGCCCCCCCAAGCAATAGCCCCTGGTCACTCCACCCTAGCTTGCACCGTATGATAATGCATCCCCCACGCAGGTACCTTCCTCCATGTACTTGCCCATCTTCTCTGAGCCTGGTTCTAAGTAAATATGAGACTGCCCATAGATCAGGGCTACACTTTTTTAGGTGTAAGTCCCTCTAGGCCTCTCTCTCTTACTTGGACTTTGAGTTGTCTTTCCTTCATCCCGCACCACTCCCAATGCTGCCGCCCCACAAGGCGACACTCCATGCCCTAGCCCTTGCCTCAGCTTCTCTAACCATCTTTGGAGCACATGGACGATGGCAGTCCCAGAAGAAGGGCTCTGTGGATTGTGGCAATTAGGACCCAGGAATGCCACAGGATGAGCAATGTGTACATCTTCACCTGCCTCTGACTCACCTGGTGCCCCAGGGAACAGGCACCTAGATAAAAGGTAGGAGAGAGAGAGAGGAGTATCCAGCTGAGCAGAATGAAGGGGCTCTCACCTACCAACAGCCTCCTGCTGCTACTGTTGCTCCTCAGCCCAGACCATGGAGAAGGTGAGTGCTTGGGGGTCTAGAAGGAAAGGGGTCTGGATGAATGGGATGGAGGAGCTCAAGAAGTCTAGCCTTCAGCTGGAGGGGTTCTGACAGAGCGGTTCTGTATGAAATGCCTCTCAACACATGGCCCCTTTGTCTCCTAGAATTGCCACTGCCTTCCAGCACTAACTGCTGCACTCAGCTCTACCGACAGCCACTGCCAAATAAGCTACTGAGGAAAGTTATCCGGGTGGAAATGCAGAAGGCTAATGGGGATTGTCACCTTCAGGCCTTTGTGTGAGTGCTAACCCTGCCCGATACTAATCACAGTCCCAACCACTGATGCTGATCCCAACCTCAGACCCCAGCTGCTAATTCTGATGCCCACTCAGGTTTTCATCAGCTTTGTCCTTATATCTGGACCCTAACCTCATCCTCAAGCTACGACCATGACTTTGAACCTTTCCTTTCCCAGACTTCACCTGTCTCGACGCAGTGTCTGCATCCACCCCCAGAACCGCAGCTTAGCCCGGTGGTTCGAGCGCCAAGGGAAGAGGTTCCAGGGAACTCTGACCACATGAATCTGAGGCTGAAAAGGAAAATGGGTTGGGGCCCTCAAGAACCAAAATAATAAAGTAGCATTGTAAGATAGTCTCCGAATGTGCTCTCCAAGTTCTATGCCCTCTCCTCTGAGCCCTGAATCTGAAGCTTAGAGACATGTCAATAAACATTCTCTTTATTCACAACTCCACAACCCCCACCAGGGGTAAAGCAAAGAACCAAGGGGGCACACACACTCTCCATGCAACTACATACATATAGGCATGCAGTGAACACACCCAGTGAACACACGTTCCCTGCTTTATCTACACAGTCACCCATGAACACAGACATACATTCTTCAGGGGGATCTCCAGCTCTGGGATGAAATCAGAGGCTCCGGCACCTTTCAGCTGGCAAGTTTGGAACACAGAGTCTCATAGAAATGGGCTCCAAACAGAACATCAAGCTGAGATACCCCCCTCCGTGAGGATATACTGTCCTGCCTGGCTCTATCTCTCCATCCATCCACACCAGAAAGACAGTGTTATAGGTGGAATCAGCCGAAGACTTGCTGGTCCTCTACAGGTTTGGTGTTCCTAGAAGCAGGAGGCAAATCAAGGGAGATAGTAAGACTGGATCTTGGCCCAAAATGATCTTGGCTGTGATTCAAGACACCCCAAGAATAAGGATGACTATCCAGGTCTCAGTCTAACATCCTAAAAATGAGGAAGGAGTCCATCTAGGAGCCCCAATACCCTGCAAGAGAGAGCAGAAATCCAACTCTGAGCTCAGGGACTCAAAAATGAAAGCTCAGTCCCTGAACACAGACATCAAAGGAATGAAGAGACCTCTTAACTCAGATTTCCAACCCCCTTGCAATGACTAGGGCACCGAGTTCTTTATCTAGACTCTCAAAATGAGGACCCAGAGCTCCAAGTCCAAACCTCCTGTAAGTCCTACTCACCTGGAAGCTTGTCCACTGGAATTATTGGGGCCAAGAACCCAGGTTTTTGGGGTTCATCCTTCCCTCCTGGTCTCAGCCTCAGCCTGGGACATAAAAAGGTAGCTGTCTCCCTAATAATGTGGGGCATCTCAGTCCTCCAAAAGGGTTTATTAGTAAAGGGTCAGGAGAGGAATCAGCGAGAATAATGATGATAGGGGTGAAGCTGGGGGGAGAAGTTCCAGATTCAGACAGGCTCGGTGGGAAGTCATGAGGAGTGGGGATGAGTGTTGTTTATAGGTATCAGAGTATACCAGAGGTAGAATCAGAGGTTGAGGGACCAATGGCAATCACTTACCAGAGCCCCAGTGCCAGAGCTCCAGCTGCCAGTCCCAAGAAAGAGAAGATCCCCAAAGACGCCAGCACAGCCACCTGCTCCAGAGGGTCCCTATGATCTAGGGCAAGGATGGGGGGGGATGTCACATGCCATTGTGAGAGCAAATCTGACCAAACTCGGTGACCCCTTCTGTCTGGGGCTTTCTGTCTTCTACAACCCATTCCCATCTACTCAAGCTCACCAAGTGGCCGAGGGTCTGGCTGCAGGGAGGGCCTTGGAGGGGTGGAACTATCCTCCTGAGGCACCTCCTCCCGCTGTGTGTGTGGCTGGGCCCCAGCTGGTATTGACTTCAGCAGGGTTCCTGAAGGGAGGAGACACCTGAGAACTGCCAAAATAGCTGTGCAGAGAGGGGGAGCTTGATAGGGCAGGGCCAGTTTCTGGGAATGCAGCAGGGGTGGAGGCTGAAAGGCAGGGTTTAAGTTAGATGGGGGCTGCAGGCAACCAAAGCTGAAGCCTAGACCGCAATGCCACACCTGCATGGGCCCAGTCTATGCCAGCTGCCAGCTCCCGCCAACTCATCGAGCTGATAGATGCTGTGGGTAGGGCCTCTGCCCTTGAGATGGCTCTGTCTCTTACCACTGCTGGGAGTCCCCCAGGCCTCCGGGCTCCAGGCACTCCAGGTGCCAGCGTCCAGAAAGTCCCGGGCACTGACCCGCACTGCGTGGGGCAGCCCCGCCACAGCATCTGTGATCACCTCCTCCAATCCAGCTGGCTCCACCTAGGCGGGGGGAGATGGTTTTCTCTGTTGCAAACTGGGAGCCTACCTCAGCCCCAATCTGCAAAGAGTACCCTTCTCCCAATCAGCATGGTAGAGCCAGGTCCTCACATCTTGTGACTCATGAGGTCAAGTCTATACTTAATGTTTGGAAGACAAACAGGCACAGTGGTTACATAGAATAGGCTGTGGAGTCAGGTTGCCTCGGTTCAAATCTTGCTGCAGCATTTACTAGGTGACCTTGGGTCTCTCTGTACCTCACTTGTTTTCATTTGTAAGGTGGAGGTGAATACACTTAAATGAGATAATCCTGTAAAATGGGTTAGCAAGGTCTCTGGCATGCAGAGAGCTCTCAATAGATATTGGTTAATATCTAAGGAGGCAGCTCCCCCAGAGCAGATGCTAGCCAAACTTTTGATGTCTCCAGACATGGGAATTCACCTATCCTCGTCTGAATGTATAAGTGTTTGATGCCTCTGGGTGAAAGGTACTCCTTTTCCTAGAAAAGCTGTTTTTAAGAAGTCACTGCTGGGCCTCCCTGGTGGCGCAAGGGGTTAAGTCTCAGCACTTTGAAGCACGAGTTCGATCCCTGGCCAGGGAGCCAGCCCACATGGCGCAGCAGACCTCTCCTGTCTCACCCACTGCTCCCCTCAGCAGTGTATTTCAGTCAATCTGCTCGTTCTACTCCACATTCTGTCTCTGGTGAATCTTCTAACCCCCCACACCTCTGGCCTACACACATCCATGCTCTTGTATACATAAATAAATAAATCTTTAAAAAAAAAAATCACTGCTGTCTTCCCACAAACGGGCTTATATCAATATGAGTTACATCCCTGAAGGGCAAAGGCTGGATCTATTGGTCCCCGCTGCCACCCCAGCACCCAGCACCAAGCCTGGCCCACAGAGAGCTCTCTGTATGGGGAAGAAACAGGACTTTGGTGACCTGCCAGTGCTGTAAAGCCACACAGAGCACTATGAACATGGAACCAGAGACAGGACCCACAGCCCCAGATGAGGACGCACTCCAGTTCTCACCGTGGACCAGGCCGGATGCTGCACTGGACGGTACTGCAGCCGGAACTTGAGCAGGAAGTGGGGCTGACGGGGCCAGGAGGTGGGGTACATCCAGCTGGCACGCAGGCGTCGGGGATAACCAGGTACTGACTCTACCCGCAGCCCCTGGGGTGGGTCAGGGCGCACTGACAGTGGTGGAGACACAAGTAAGGGCAGGAGACAGGTACCCATCCCTTACCCAGAACCTCCCAAGGTGAGGTGAGTGTTAGCCTAATGGCACCTGAATGAAGCCCTTCCAAAGGGACTGGGGAAATCTTAAGCTTGATCATCCACTAGGCTGAAGAGTTGTCATGAGCATTATAAAATGAGATGAGATCTGGGGACAGGTTTTTGAAATGCTTGTTGAGTGAATAAAAGAGTGATTCTTTCCATTCAAGGAAGAAGATGAATTGGCCCAAATTCCAGAAGAGCTTTAATGACACCCTTCCAAACACAGAAAGGACATGAAATCTGGCGGCTTTCACCACAGGGCCTAGAAGCAGAGAGGCAGTTCTGAGACCAGGCAGCTCCCCTCTGGGGAGGGCTCCAGTGGCAGCAGCCTCTAGGGAGTGTGTGCTGAGGTAACCTTGCCTCCTGAGCTCTGATCTCTGGCGTCCCAATCTCCATATAGGCCATCTGTGTGATGAAAAGGGTCTCTACTGGGAGGAAACTGGGAGCTCTGGGGGGAGGGTTCTGTGCTGGGATAGCTGTACTCTGGAGTTTACTTGGGGTCTCTGTGGTAGGGAAGTAGGGGGCTCCAGAGGCAATACTCACAGATGCTCTGCAAGCTCACATCCAGCAAGCGTGTGCTGGCCCCCAGGGGGTTCACCTCAGTCACATTGATCCGGTACTGGCTCCAAAACTCTGCACCACGGACCACACAGCGGGCAGCCCCTGGGGGGTCCTGTGGGCATGGCCAAGGTCCTGTGGATGGACTCATCCTAGGAGGGAGGATGTGGCCTTGGACTTTGGCAATGTTTATTGCAGTCTCTAGCTGGAGCCCCCAGCCTCTCTCTCCTGCCCTACCTTTGACCATCAGCTCCCGGCACTGTCTTCTTCCTGGCAGGGAGGGGACCATCTGAGTTCAGAAAGGAAGAGGGTCCTCTCTCCCTCTCTGAGGCCTTCCTCAGGACCTCCATCCCTGCCTCCCATACCCATACTGTGCCAACACACCCAAACGTAGAGGCATACACACCCGATCATACACACACCTGTAGGAGGTGAGGTAGCGGGTGGGTAAACCGCTAACCTGACTGGGACTCCAGCTGCAGGAGAAGTTCTCATAGTCAGCTGCTTGACAGGAGACAACAGGGCGAGCTGGGGGGTCTAGAGACAGAGGGGACAGCTGGAGCCTCTCCCAGAGGGCTACTCAGGGCCTGAATCCCTCAGGAACCCTGCATCTCATTGCTGCCACCCAAAGCTCCCTCCCCAACTCACAGCCCAGCTGCAGGGTCACCATGCCCCCAAGTGCACCATCCAGGGTCCGGCAGATGTAGGTGCCCTCGTCAGTACTATCTGCCTGGGCCAGGACCAGTTCATGCCCTAGGCCGGAGTCAGGTCCCTGGAGCAGTCTTGGCTCACCATCCCGAAACCAGGACACCGGGACCCTGATGAGGTAATGATAGACAGAGGGAAGATTTAAAACGTAAGTCAGGCCATGCCATAGGTCCCATTGTCTTCTTGCAATAAAATCCAAACTCGGGCCTCCCTGGTGGCACAGCGGGTTAAGCGCAGTACTATGAAGCTATCCAGAGCCACTGCAGCACGAGTTTGATGCCCGGCCGGGGAGATTCCCACATGGCACAGCAGACCTCTCCTGTCTCACCCGCTGTTCCCCTCAGCAGTGTAGCTCAGTAGATCTGCTCCCCACTCTGCCTCTGGTGACTTCTCACCACCCTACACCTTTGGCCTACACCCCAGCTTGTATGCATAAATAAATAAATCTTTTTAAAAGTAAAATAAAAATAAATAAAACCCAAACTCCTTTTAACTCACTTAAGCAGTCCCTGGTGATCCAGCCCATACTTTCCTTCCTTCCTATTCTCCCCCTCTCACCCACTGCACTGGTCTTCGGCCTTTCTCTTCTAGAGTGTCCAGCTCAGTCCCACCTCAGAGCACTCGCACTAGCTGGCCCTCTGTCAGGAATGCTTACACCCCTGCTAGGCATGGCTGCCTCCTTCCTCACCTTCAGAAATCAACTTCACTATCACCTCTTCAAAGAGGCCTTCCATGGGCCTCCCCCGTGGTGCAAGGGGTTAAGTCTCAGCACTCTGAAGCTATCCGCAGCCCCTGCAGCATGAGTTTGATCCCTGGCCAGGGAGCTTCCCACATGGCACAGCAGACCTCTCCTATCTTGCCCGCTGGTCCCCTCAGCAGTGTATTTCAGTAGATGTACCTGTTCTGCTCCCCACTCTGTCTCTGGTGAATTCTCTCAACGCCCCCCCAACACCTCTGGCCTACACCCCAGCTCTTGTATGCATAAATAAATAAATCTTAAAAAAAACAAAAACAGAGGCCTTCCCTGATTACCAATAAAAAGTAAAGTAATCCCCCAGTTATCCTCTTCCTCATCCCTCTCTTTTGATTTTCTGTCCTGCAGGGATTACTACCTGGCAAGGTTCTTGTTTGTTTATTGTCTGTCTACCCCCTAGGAAGCAAGGTCTGCATTCCAGAGCCCAGAACAGGCCAGTTACTTAGCAGGTGCTCAATATCTATTGGTTGAAATTTTCTGGTAAAAAAGGATGGTTTGGGGGCAAAGAACAAATAGAGAGGTACAGGAAAAGGACAGGAGGGGGCATGAGGACTGGGCAGGGCCAAGAAAGGGTCACGAGTGTCAGAGTAGGGGGGCACTTACCCAACAGTCACTCCAGGGCAACACAATGTCATGGACCTGCCAGGCTGCCCATACTGGACACCTGTGGAGGGCGATTCTGAGGAAAGACTCTTCCTTTCCCTCTCTCCCACCCTCCCCTACCCAGCCTTCCACATCGTGAGAGTGACAGGGTTATTGGCAGACTTTTAAGCTGTAGGTGGCACCATTCTATCAAACCACCATGTTAAAATCTGAGTGAAACAGAGGTCAGAAGACAGGGTGCGGGGGTGTGGGGGAAGCTGCTGCCAGGTTGGATGTCAAGTGTTAGAAGTCACAGGGTAGGCCTGGGAAGAGCCACAGTGAAGGCAGCAAGTCACAAGTCAGAGTCGGGGGTAACAGAATAGGGTTCTTCTCACCTGGGGGGCCCCAGGCCTGGGGACAGGGGGAAGAGGCAGACACCAGAGCTGTAGCCACGGCCACCAGGACCCTGCTCAGCCCTGAGCAACTGCTGCTCATCTGCAGGGAGAGAGGCAAGGTTAGGAGCCCCCACGCACCAGAGGGAAGGATAAAGCCTTCTTCCTCCTCTCCTAAACTGGTGTTCTGGGAGAAAAACTGAGGGACCAAGTCGGAGAAGAGTAACAGAAATCATTGGGGGATCCAATCTAAGCACATATAAACACACACACACACACACACACACACACACACACACACACACACACAGTCTCCATCTCAGTCCTGGGCTTAGGGCCCAGAACAAAAGCCGGAGGCAACAGACTGTGCCAACACCACCACCCTCCCTACACCACCCTTCGCGCCCACCCCTGGCACCAAGAGCTGGCACTGGCTCAATCACTCCTATCAAGTCCTCCAACACAGCTATTGGGAATTCTGGTGTCCACCCCACCTGATCCAGGGCTAATCGTTGCCTTTGACTTGAGGGGGGCGTGGAGCTGTCACTGGTGGGTCTGAGCACATCCTGTACTCCTGCCATGAGGCCTGGCTGCCAAGCCTCTTCTCCTCTGGGCCAGCTCTTTGCTCTGGCTACTTGGGCCACTCATTGGGCCTGGCTCTGGAATCTTGTTGGTCCTGAGCCTGAGAGCCTGGATGGGCCTAGGGTGCAGGCTGAGGCTTCAGAGTTAAGCAGATCCAGATGCCCTGGTTGCTGCCAAAGGCTGGGGGCGGGCAGGGAGCCAGCAGATGGAGACAGGGTGGCGGGGAGGGGCGAGGAGGCTGAGAAGAGCAGGGAGCCTGCAGGGACAGGGTCCTGGGGTGGGGGCCACATGCCCAAGAGATGCTCACAAATCAGGACTGGGAGGCAGTGGGGATTCAGTGAGGCAAGGGCTGGACTGGGGAAGCAGGAACTCAGAAAGGCTGAGAAGGAGGTAAGCAACAGTGTG
>PVIJ01011189.1:0-55966 GCA_004024925.1 Scalopus aquaticus | reverse complement strand
CCATCGGCATGGGGACAGTAGAAGAAGCTGATATGGAGTTAGACAGGCCCAGATTAAAATCCGCATTCTTTCACTTACAGGCTGTGAGTTCGGGGCAAGGGACTACAACACTTTTAACTTCTGAGTTGTGTTCTGCAAAATGAAAATAAGAATGGTATTTTACACTTAAGGTCAGGAGGTAAAATGAGATAAATCAGCTAAAGTACCTAACATCTGCAGGATACAGAAAATTTTAGTTATAACTTTAATTCATATTTGAAGTAATCAGAAGCTGAAAATATTTGAGTGATAAGAACACACAGCATGTGACTGAAAACAATCTCATCCAAACAAAGAAAATTACCTGTTCCTGAAATACAAAATCTTATACAGTAGTTTATCTTTGTGTTAAGGCCCTCAAATATTTTCAAAACACCTTCTTAGAAGGATAGATGGAAATTTTCCCCATTTCTATCTTTAGTGAATCTTGAACTACTGGACTACTGGCCACTCCCCGGTCTAGTTTGCTCCTTGTTCTGTGTGACTTTTACCTAAGAATGTCCATCTGCCTAAAGGACCCTTTTCTGCTTCATGAACTGCTATTCATCCTTCAAAACCCAACTGAAATGAAGCCACTTCTACGAGGCCATATCCCACAGCACTTTGGATGAAGGCCTTATTAGAGTATTGAGTTCATTGTAATTCAGTTCATAATTGATGTTGGAACTTTTAAGGTTTATATAGAGACCCACTTAGTGAAGTAATCAGAATAAAATATCAATGAGGCACTGCCCTTTTCCTGGACAATCTGCCTTGTCTCCACAAACTGGCTGTGGTACTATCTCTCACTAATACCCAGAGGGGAGGGAGGCTCAAAGTCTCACCTCCCTATGAGGTAGTTTTTCCTTGATTTGATTTTCCATTTTGATTAAAAACGTGATGTTTGCACTTCTGAAGGGCAGATAAAACTGTGAATTGCTTTACAATCTCACATCCAGTTGCACGGCCTCTCATATTTTATATCCTATCAGCTTCCTAAAACTTCTGGTTCACCCCTCTACTACCTGGAAGTGGGAACCTTACACCCCACCCTTCAGGGTTTGGGTGCAGGGGAAGGCAGTTCCCAGGGCACAGTGATGGGGATACAGAGGGCCCAGGTACCCCATCTCCTCTCCTGTACACCACATTGCCTCATTTTAGCCCTCTATCCTTCTGGGCTCCCTCCAGTCTCAGCTCACGACTGGCTCCTGGTCACTCTCTGCCACCCTCTCCTGCATTAGTCCCCTCTCACAATTGCCTGGGTGCACTTGGTGCCCTGGCTTAGGCTTCCCAGTGGCACCCCATGGATACCTCAGTTTAGACTCACTGGATGGGAGATATTTCTCCTTGCCCACTCTCGCCTCCAAGGCAGGGGGAGCCCCATTAGACTGTAAGTTCCTAAAGGGTAGTATTTTGCATGAACTCGCAGCAGTGGGCACTGTGCCTGGCACATAATGGATATTCACTGATTGCTAAATGAGTGAGTGAATATGTCTCTATGACCATGCTTATAGTTGGTCTGTATTTTTTCGGAAGAAGTCTAGACCAGTCTAACCAATCTTCACTTTCTTTTAACATTCAAAAAAATATGTGGCATTTTTGCTTTGGCAGGGAGCACCTTGAACTTCTGACAGCCTGTGACTGCCTTCTGGCCTTGGACTTCCCTGTCCCATACTTCACTAGACAGCTGGGGAAGGGTTTTCCAAAGACATGCAGGTGGCAACTTCTCCAACCCTCTGACTACCTCTAAATAAGAGATTCCGTGTAACATGCAGGTCTGTGTACGTGAGCGTGACCTGGAACAGCCACTGTGGCTGCCACTGCTGAGACCAAGGGGACCTTCCTCTCACTCCACTTAGAAGACATATGTTACCTTAACCATAGTTAATGGTTCACATGCCCAGTGGCATGTCATCTGCTAAGGTCCAATGATCTCTGACTTATTTCCACTGCTGGAGGATGCGTCTTGAGCACCACGAGTGGGGCTCCCTGTCAGATTCTAATTATGTATCTTAATGCTCTAATCTCATTGTCTTGTCCATTCTGAGACATGCAGCCAGTGGGGCATGAATTCCGCCTCTCAGAACCTGCTTAAGTGTTTCCCACACCACTCGCTGCTCAGGCCAAAGCTGGCTCTGAAAGCAAACAAATTGCTGGAAGGCAGATGGGTTTGTTTTTCATAGGCAACTGAATCAGATAAGGGAGTTTCTTTTTGCCAAACTTTCAGGGAGACCTAAACAGACCCAAGAAACTTTGCAAGGCTCACTGAGGCCACTGTGGCTTTCCCTGCCATGCCAGTCACTGTGGCCTAACTGGAAGTTCAAGGCTTGGATTACACTTGCCATCTTAGTGCCATCTTAGTTTCAGACTTATTTCCACTGAGATTCTGTTTGACCTTGTTAGCTTGGGCCATCTTGGCCAGCCACTTCATTTTCTCTTTCCCTTTGCATTTCTCCTCTGTTACCACTTTCCTGGCTCTGGACTGGTCTTCTGCCAAAATAATCATATCTCTAGAGATTCTGGCTGCCCCAAGTCCACAGTACTCCTGGTTTCCTACCCCAGTGATGCCCTGTGCCAGGGACCCGAAGTCCTAAGGCCAATCAGAGCAGTAGGCAACCCTTTCATCTGTGCTGAGCTTTGAGGTTTTGAATGTTACCCATTCATACTTCCAACAGTTCTGTAAGATAGACATCCCTTTTTCAGATGGGAGTTGAGGCTCTGGGAGACTAAATGACTTGAGATCAAGACCCCGCAGATAAGCAGCACACAGAGCTCAAACACCAGGCTTCCGCCTCCAGAATCTGTGTTCTGCCTGTCTCAGACAGCATTGACTCCATGTGATCAGTCTTCAAAGAGGAGGGATCTGCTTGGTCCTTGAGAACTGGCACAAGCCTCCAGTGCATCCTCAGCCATCCTGGACAGTACAGTGGTCTTATTCTGGTGTGAGCCCAGATGTTCAGCTTCAGGAGAGAAGCAGAGAGAGACAAGGGAAGCAAAAGGGGGGGTCGCCCTGAAAATTCATTTTGAGGGTGGCAGAGATTATCACCACATCTCCCTTATGGCCAAGAGGGACGGGTATCCTAGCTTTTGGTGCAGGTAACACTTTCTAGCATGCAAATGTCTTTCACCACTATCAGTTCATCTCACTCTCAGGGCAACTTTTCCTAATGGCAGTCCTCCAGCAGACCAGGTAGAAATGTTCCCATTTGGCATATAAAGATCGTGCAGTTCAGAGAGAGGGTGCCCATGGCCTACATCTGCTAGAATCCCGCTCTCTTGGTGATTCTTCCTCTTCCTCTAAGTTCTCTTCTCCAATCCAGATCTCTTCTGTAGCCAGTCTTGCTTCCTTAATCCATTTCTCCTCTACTTGCTCCTGCTGGATCTGTCTGCTTCTCTCTGAGCATCAGTGCCCTATCCATAAAATGTGTATTTCAGCACCTTCCTAATCATCAGCCTCCTCTTGAGTCTATTGAAATGTGGATATGAAAGTTCTTGAAAGCTGATGCTATCCCTTTCTCTGACAACTGCTGTCACTATTGCTGTGCTGAACCCAGGGCTGGGTAGTCTAATAGGCGTTCTGATCCCCATGAAGCTCAGACCCCAAAGGGCCAGGCTCCTGAGGAAGGATGAACTAGATGTCTCCTCCAAGAAGTCAAGGAAAGTCAGCAGTCTTAAACAAGACACTGGGCAAAAGGGGTAGATAAATTCCTGCTAAAATTTCAGAACCCTTCCCACAACCCTTCAACTAAATTTATACCACCTGGGTGATCAAGAATTTCATTGGATTAACTCTGGATTGCCAGAAGTAAATGCAAATCCTATCTAGAATCCTGGAACCTTCTTTTAGGATGCAGACAGTTTCAACGAATAAAATTCTAAGAAAATGAGCATTTTATGGTTAAAAAGAAACTGAATTTCAAGGAAGCTTACTCTAGGAGTGGATCAGAGGAAACACTGCAAGGACTTAACTGCTCAAGCCTCAGTTTTCTTGCCAATAAAATGGAATAACAACACCTGTCTCACCAAGGAGGTGAGAAAGTATGATATGGGCTTTATCACAGGCCCTGCTGTGTCATGTGGAGACTCTGTGACAGGTGACAGCTGGACTACAGTCTCCATTCTCTCCTAATTTCATCACTCAATGAGTGCTGATGTCTTTCCCGTTTGTGCATAGATAAAGAAAGCCAATATTAATAGAAAAATCACAGGCATTAGTATCAGGAGGTCTAGATTTGGATTTGGATCCAAACTCATGTTCACTGGGGCAGTGGTGTTTCACATTCTCTTATGGTGTGAGACTGTTTGAAGATGAAGGCTTGAGAGCCCTGAAAGCATTTTACAAACTATAAAGTGCACGCAAATGGAGCCCATCCATGTTCTCTGTTTATTTCTTCTATCTTCTCCATTAGGTTTGTACCCTGAAATGCGAGATGTAGTGTGTTCAGAGATGGAAATGGGGACATGGGACCACGTGGGAAGTGGTGATTTCTGTTCTCATTCTGCGGTTTTCACATTGCAATGCTGACTTTCTTCCCCCTGGAACACTGGGTGATGATCTGATTCCTCTTATTTTTACTGTGCTGCTGATAAAGGGATAGAGTGGTCTGGAGTTCAGACAGTCAGTTCTCAGGGCTCCTTCCAATCATGTCCTCATTGTGGGACTGTCAGTCTTTCTTCTTTTCGAACCTTCGTTTTCCCATATATGAAATGAGGTGGCACCTACCTTGCAGTTTGTATGAGAATATAGTGTGATTGTGCTAGGAATACTATTACCCTCTGAAAATTAGCATTGTACATTGCATTAGATTAATATAACAAGTATTAACACAGTATTAATATAAAATTACTGTATATGATGAAGAAAGTGATACAGTAAATTAATATTAATATATAATTAATGGTAATTAATGCCATTAAGGTAATTAATGCAAGTTAATATTCATTTATCCCTTGCCAAATTAACACCAGGAGGCTTGGGGAGAAAGAAATACTTCTAAAACATTGATATCTAATCATTAGTGGAGAGAGCCCAGGCCTGGAGACAGCAAAAACAAGACCTCCTGGTGCTCTGAGGTCAGCCTGCAACATGGGGCACAGCTTCCAGAACTAGGGCGGCATCTGGAGTCCATCACTCTGCTGATGAAGCAAAGAACAGTTCCTGCCTCAGAGCTGTCCAACTTGAATTACCTCTTAGCTGCACACCATCTTCCTTGGCAAAATGTGAAGTCAGGAATAAAAAAAGCTTGACCCCTCATCTCAGGGCCCCAATCTGTCTCTGCCACTTGTTTCCATAGTGATTGTCACTAAGGGGTGACCTGCTACTCACTCATCGGTGGCTTCGTGTCCCTGAGGCAATGTGTGCCTCCCGCACACATTCCTGGGCTCCGTTGGAAAAAGCACAGATCCTGTGAGGCAGAAAAGGAATAGGAAACAGAAGACTTTCCAGGCATCCTTCCAGGGACTGGGTTCCTACTCAGACTCTTCTACTAGCAGCTGTGTGACCTTGAGCGAGACCTTGTGCTTCTCTGGGCCTCAGTTTCCTCATCCATGAAATGGACTCCCCATGCCTAGGTGACTTGCAAAGTTTGAGGGATTCTAGGATAGACAGCAGATTCCTGCTCAGGTCGGGAAGGGTTATGTCCTTTATTCACGACAGAGCAAGAAAGCAATAAGATGAGCTGCAATGATGCTGCTTCAGGAATGCACCTAGCTAGTTGGGCCCTAGTGATCAGGTTCCCGGTCCTCCCCAGGGCTCCACCTTGGTGGGGGACAACAGCAATAATGCTTGTGCAGATACCCCCTTTGCTCCAGCTGTTCCTCCCACTCTGGCACCTACCCTGCATTCTCCCCCACACCCGCTGTCTTTGAACTTGGTCCACCTGTCATCTCCTCATGCAGCTTTCTTCAACCCCTCTCCTGCCTCCCAGTCCAAATGAAAACCTCCTGGATTAGGTCTTGGGTCCACCTCTGTTACAGCCTTGGCAAGGTCCTATGGGAATGTTGTGTCCAAATGTTTTCCCAGGTGGCCCTGTGGCTTTGGGGACAGCGACACAGCAGCCTTTTTCTGACTCAGGGTGGAACCTGCAGGATCACAGCAGCCTGGTTTTGGGCCTCCATTCAGCCAGGACACCTCTCTCTTCTGTCCCAGAGAACCCAGACGCTGCTCCTCCCCAGGACTCCCTCTTGCCTCCTTTTCATTTTATTTTTCTCTGCTCTGAGACACAGTGGATAGGAACAACTGGTAGTACATGGGTGGGCATCTCTCTGAGACACTACTCCTGCCCCAGATTCTTTGTCCACAGTAGAGAGGATGCTGTGCCAGAGACCCCCAGCTGCATCCACCCAGTCCACCACCCTGGATGTAGCTGCATCCTGTCTAGAGCTGAGAGCACAGGCAGTCTCCTCTGTTCTTTCTCTTGGGGTCCCATGTGGGATGAGCTTTGGCTTCCTGGGTGCTGCCAGGAAAGTGGGATTCCTCTTCAGCCCTGGAGTTCATGAGGACAGCCTCGCTGGCACACCTGTATCCTTTGTGCCATTGCTCTGGGCTTATCCTCTGGGGCTTTCCTCCAGGATGGAGCAGATCCGCTACAATAGGAATACCTTCAGGAGCATCTGGTAGGAGAATGAATCGAGGAACCTCCTCTCTGAACTGGCTACAGATGTCCTTCCATCTCACCCCTGACTCTCTCATGGGGCTTCCCAGAGGGCCGGCGTCCTCCTAGCCCATGGAGGGGAGGGGTCTTCCCACAGTTGGATTTATCTGGATTCCTGCAGTTAGCCTCCCACTTACCCTGGCCTCCACTCTTCAGGTTGTCCAGAGAGATCTTTTATACTGCTTATCTGAGATGGCCTCTCCCTGGCTCAGAGCTACTGTGGCTCGTTGTTCAAATGAATGTTTGATTGAAATGCAGACACCTCCACCATTGAGGCCCTCTGTGCTCTGGCCCTCAGCCCTCCCTCCTGCTTCCCTGAAGGAGGTTTCCCCCTTTCCCTGGACTCAGAAGTTTTGACTTTTCTGTTTTTTCTAGGAACAAAGCCATGCCATATATTTCTCTTCCCCCAATCCCAGCTTCGTTTAGCTCTCAGGTCAAACATCAAGCTTTCTTGACCAACCAGCTTACCTCAGGAGCCCCATTGTGTTTCTCTAAAATGCCCTGCACTTTGCCTTCACTTTCCTGTCCAAACTTGCCATGATTTGTGTGTTGTGATTATTTATCTGCCGAAAGACCCTAAGCTCTTTGAAGGCAGGAGACTCTTATGAACGATGTTCCACCCCCCTCCCCCACCCCGCCAGTGCTTTGTTGTGTTCAATTTAATGTTTGTTGGAAGAAAGGAAGGCAGGACAGAGGGAGAAGGAATGGTAAGGATTGATTTCACACAGCCTTGATGCCGGTGCTGTGCTGGCAAAAGGTTCATAGAAGAAGAGGAGGGGCTGGCTGGGTCAAAGGTGACCACTGATTTAGGGAGCTACTGGACACAGACTGTGTCTTCACAGAGATATTGTCAGAGACCCCAGCTTCAGGTGATCAAGGCTATGCCTTTGTGCCTGCCTTGGCTTAGGGATCCCCAGCCATGCTCAAGGAGAAGAATGCTGGATGATAGGGAAGCCTCAGGGTCACCCTGGGAAAGCTATATTGGTGCAGGCTGGCCAGCTGACTTCTGCAGGGAAGAAGACTGTGTTGAAGATGCCCACAGAGATCACAGAGGAAACTAGCCTGAGGCCCTCATTGATGGACACAGTCCAGAGCCAACTTAACAGCAAAGAGGGGATGGGCAGTGGCGTGGAAACCTCATGGTCCTCAGAGTCTGCTGCTCACTATTCAGCTGTGTTGTTGGCTGGCCCAGTGAGGTTGGACAATGACGTACCATTAACAGCGCCTCTGCAAGTAGTTCAGCGAGAGAAGGAGTTACTGTGCAGGTAGGCACTTCCCCACCAACCCCACCCCTGACATTAAGTCCTCGGGATTCACCTTGACTAAATGACTAATACCTTCTTTTGGAAAGACGTGATCCCTGGTCCCCCCAGGGCTGAACGACTCTACTAGCGGCTTCTAGATATCCCTTTACAGCCATCTCTGAAGGGGTGCTGTAGTAGAGAGGGCAGAGCCCATGTCTTTCTTAATCAGGGACAGAGGGGCCATTGCTGACAGCACCCCCAGCTCTGCTATGGGCAGCAACACAGTGGACACCTCTTTAACCACTGTGCTCTGACTCCTCCCCACCCCCCCGCCCACTCGACACCATCCTGCCTTCATTCCAGCCCTGGAGGTCCCAGTGGGGCCTGTCAGTGCTGCAGAGCTCACCAATGTGTAGGAATCCAGCAGCAAGGCCATTTCATCTCCAGGATCCAGAAGGCCTAGGTTCAGCAATGGACATTCTCTTGACTCATTCACGCTCTGTTTGCTTTTCATGGAGAGGCGCCAGGAAGCAGGAGGAGTCTGATCTCAGCCTTTCTCAGCTCACAAGCTATGTGACCTTAAATAGCCTCTTCACTTTTCTGGACTTCCATTGTCTCATCTAAAAAATAAGCAATTGAAAAAAACAAAAGGCAAAATCACTGGGCCTGTAGCCAGCAGACAGCGCCTCTCATCCTGAGTCAGTTACCCGTGGTCTGTGCAGCCTGGAGAAGGTCACTTGACCTCTTTGATGCCTTCTGTATTGCATGGGACTTTGGGAGGATTAATGAGATAATCGTGGTGTGACTGTGTCTTAATTGTGAAGTATTGGCAAATAGGGGGTGTCCTTGTGATATTTAAGGAAGCTTCCAGTTCTACCATCTTGTGACAGAGACTATAGAGGGCAGCAAAATGTATGTCCCATCCAGTGTTGAGACAACAGGAAGAGCTGAGGACCCAGTGATGATCTGGTGGGGGTGACAGAGAGTGATTCTCCGAAAGGGAGGCAGGAGCTGGCATGCCCTGGGTGGGGAGTGGGCAGATGGGGAGTGGGGCAATGACCACACAGGTCTTAATAAGTTCAGCACTTTTCTGGATGGTCATTAACTCCAGACATGGAGGAGGAGGAGTAAACCAGAATCCAAGCATAGAAATTTAAACTCCAGACTATCTGGGTTTGAATCCCACATCCATCCTTTATTAATTGTCAGACATTCAGCAAAAGATTCCATATCTCCGTGGAATCCATTTCTCCATGGGCAAAATGGGGTTAATGATAAAGGAAGTTATGAGAGTACCTGGGGAGATGACGCAAGGAAGTTTATCATAGTATTAAGGGCTGAGGAGTGTTTTTAAATCTCAGTCCTTATTATTGGAAACCTAAGGGGAGGAGCTAGGAACAGGGCAGGGTTCGGACCTTTACCAGCTAGGTGAACGGTCTCCAGGTCCCCAAAGTGGTAGAACTAGCCTTAGGTGCTTTGGGAAGGGGTGCGGTAAGATGAAGGAGAAGCCCCAGCTGAAGAAGGAGGAGCTCTGTCCCCTAACCCAGCCAGGTCCCAGCAGGTCAGGACACCTGCCTGGCCTCCAGCCCCTGCAGCACCAAGAAAGATCCATTTTCTCCTCATTTTAGGGCAAGTTTCCAAATTCCCACACCTGAGCACTAACACAAGAAGAAAAATATTTATAGACTTCAGCTTGGGAAGCCCTAGGCAGATATTTAAAGTTTAGGTAGCTCAGGAAACCCATCTGCCCTAGGGGTCTACTCAAAGTAGGCCAGCAAGGGAAAAAATAAACACAAAGCCACTTGCTGAGGGTTCTCCAGAGATTAGGGCCAAACCTGAGGCCTGGATCCCTAGGAAGCTCTTCTTTTCTTGCTCCTTAACTCCCAGACATCCCAACTCACCTGTAAGGTGAGAGAGCCCAGAAGGGGATAGATTTGCTACTCTGAAAAGTCAGCCTCTGCTCTGCTCCAAGAAGCCCATCTCTGACATCTGTGCTAAGGAAACAGACCCTACAGGCAGTTAACAAATTTCTTTTCTATCTTTTTTTATTAATATAGTTTATTTATTTATATATATTTTACATAATTGTTCATTTTTGTACAGTGTTTGCTTTCCCCTGTCAGGTGTAGTCCCCAGAGAATTCCCATCACCACATCACCTGTGCACCATCACCATAGTCCCTTGGGCTCTTCCCTCCCCTGTTTTGATCCTCTCTCTCTCCCTCCCCTGCAGAATGTCTCTGATTTATAGTTGCTTGCTAATTTTGTTTTTTTTATTGTTATTTTTACTCAATCCCTTATTTGGTTCCCCTATATTCCTCCTGTAAGTGAAACCATTGGATATTTTTCTTTTTCCTTTTTGCTTATTTCACTGAGCAAAATTCCTTCCAGCTCCATCCATGTTGCTGCAAATGGCATGAGTTTCTCTTTTTTTGATTGTTGAATAGTATTCCATTCCATAAATATACCACATTTTCTTGATCGAGTCATCTATTTTGGGGCATCTGGGTTGTTTCCATATCTTACTATTGTGAATAGTGGTATAATAAACATAGGGGTGCAGGTATCCTTTTGAATTAATGTTTTTGTGTCCTTTGGGTAGACTCTTAGGAGTGGAATTGCTGGGTCATGTTTCTTTAAAAAATCCTGTATGAATGAAGTGTACAGGGCTCTTTGATTGAGGAGAGTGGGCATTTGAAACAGTGTGAATGCCTGACATTCACGCCAGCTGCACAACATTGTCATTTGAAGGTGGAACGTTTGCCGTGTTACTAAAGGAGGAGGAGCAGGAAGTGATCTTGTATATAGAGGATGACCTTGCCAACTTGAAAGATACTCTGCACACAAAGAGAAAGGCAGGAGGTGCTCACTGATGTGACCCCAGAGATTTGGGAAGTGACCAAAATGCCTCTGCCCTATACAGTCACCCATGATTTATTTTTCATTTTTTTCAATATGCACCAAACTCTCTGTAATAAATATGTTGTGTTCTGATGAAAATAAATACAAAAAAGAGAACATAAATTCCCATTGAATTTGTCAGTGGTGGGGGTGTTCCAGCAGCCAGGTGTTCTCCTGGTGACAAGGGTCGAGGACCCAGCCTCTCAAGGTCGCTGAGACAAGGAGAGGTCAGACAGAGGCCCCTCGGGCTCTCTCCATTCCTTGGAGGAGGGGTGGTGGGAATTAACTGAGCAGCATGGCTTGACATTTTATGAGCCCTGCATTCATTCTAACCTTATTAATGGCCATTTCTAACCCCATTTTACAGATGAGAAAATGAAGGTTCAGAGGGATGTGCTCACACTTGACTCCTTTGCACAGCTTTATACAATGATGGTGACTTGTATAGAAACGTCCTCATCTGAGAATGGAGAAAATGTGGCCAAAGAGAGTCACAAGATTTTTCAAAGTTACAAAGCAAGAACCTGGTAGCCTCTCTGTTTCTGTCCCACCTGGAGGCTGTTAGGCGGGGCTCTCCAGAGGCATATTCCCAGGAAACACTTCTGGAATTCAGCTCCCACAAGACTCTGAGACTCTCAGCTCTGTCCTTCCAGTTCTTCAGTGAGGGGTAGTTTCTCTCTGACCTGTCCAACTTAAATCTGTCCTTCTCACTGGACTTGAATGGCCCGCATCAGACCCTCTGCAAGCATCCTCTTCCAGGACCAGCCTTGGGGTGGCTACCTCAGGCCCTGCCTGCACTGCAGAATGCAGGATGTGGGATGCACTGCCCACATCCTGAAATCATGTACAGCCTCAGAAGGGGCAGGAGTATCCCCAGCACAGATGGAGATCAGGCCCACTCTGTCTCTGCTCTCTTTATCCTAACTGGGAAGATTTCAGACTTGTGGGCACTGACCCCTGAGTAGGTCTTAAGACTTTTTTGCTGACCTCCAGGTCCTAATCTCTGCCTTTCCCCTGGGCTTGGTGAAGCACTGACTCCCCCTGTAAGCACCCACTGCCCCCCCATTCAATTTGTGTTTCCCAGTGTCCACTGGGACCCGCTTCTGAGTGAGTTGTCGTCCCTGCTGGACTTGGAAGAACTTTGTTCCACACCTTTGTGAGAACCTGCTTCCAGGTGGTCACCCCACCTCTATTACTGCTCTCCCAGGATCCCCTCTTCACCCCATGTTACTCAAAGCTTTCATCCATAGTGTTGTCATCTATGAGGAAGATTTAATTCAGGGGCAATAGCATTTTTCATTTCATTTAAGCCAGAGGTGCTAGGGATATTAACTGAAGTATCAGTAGGAAACATCATGAACACTTCCGAGGGTCCAGTTGACTGTTCAAAGTGCTGCTCTACATACATCACCTCCAGTGGGAGCCCAGCTGACCCCAGGAGTTAGAGACTAACATTTCCCCATTTACTGGTTCAGGGGGGTGAGCGACTTGCCCAGGATCACACAGCCTAGGCTTACCTGTCTCACTTAGCCAGTCTGCAGTACCACCTACTAGAGCCGGGATTTAGCTAATGATGTATTTGTATCAAAACGCTGCTGAAAGTGTGGCAGATGATGGGTGCTAAGGGGCTGGTTTTCTGACATGAGAGTTAACTAATGCAATACCTTAGTAGTTAAGAGCAAAGACTTAGAGTCAGGCAGATGTGGCTTTAGTTCCTACCTCTGCCTCTTACCAGATGTATGACCCCAGGAAAATTCACTTATACTCTCTAAATCGTAGTTTCCTCATCTGCAAAGTGAAACTAAGGGTGCTGGGAGATGAGATGGCCTCTTGCTTATAGAGTGTCTAGCACAGGCTTGGCTCAGGAAGTGGCTGTGTTGGCCTCGGGACATGTCTGTTATTATTCATTATTATGCATTACTATCGTTGTTCATACTATCACTGTTCTATTTAGTACTAACAGATAACAACATTCATTTTTAAATGTGATTCCTGGATTCTCTGCCACGTGTTATAGATGAAAGAGGAGTCATACCCGAATACCTTGCCCTCTAAAAACCCCAGTCTGGAAGTTAAGAGAAACACCCAATGAGTTGTCAGATACTATAATAGAATAGGGACACTATAAAAATGCTCTATTCTTGGTAAAAGCAACTGCCTGCCCAAAGAAGGTTAGGCAGAGGACAGTTTCGAAGGATGAGTAGGAGTTTGGGGATTGAGACGGGCAGGGGACTGCGTGTGGAAAGGAGTACAGAATCAGGAGCCGATGGAACACGGTAGTTGCAGGAGAGACCAGCCGAACTGTGTGGTTGGGGCTTGAGGTTTATGGGAGAAGCCTTCTGGGGAATGTTCAGGAATGATTGGCTGGCCATTGCTAAGTGCCTTACAGAGCTGACTGTGGGGGAGTCTTGCCTTGGCAATTGGGATCCATTTTCATTTCATTTCATCACAGAAACTGTGAGTCAGCACCTGGTAGACTCTTCTGTTGCTGCTGAGGGTGGGGTGACAGGGCTGGATGCGAGGATTGTGTTACCCTAGTCCAGTAAGAGTTGATGGGATGCTGAAAGAATAAGAGGAAGGGAAACAAGTGACTCTGCGTGCGCGCGCGCGTGTGTGTGTGTGTGTGTGTGTGTGTGATATAGGCTGAGGTTGAGGAGGAAAGAAAATGTGGGATGATTTAGAGCATTCTTGCTTTGGAAGAGTGGGCTCTCTTACAAGCAACTGTGGGACTTACAGACCAAACTTACCAGTAAGCAACTGGAAATTGGAGGCATTGGCATCCCCTTCTCGAGGGCCTCCCTGTGTCCCACAGAATGGGTCAGGTCCTTCACTGGCCCAAGGCCATGCCCTTGGCACTTGCCTCTACCACAGTCCATTCATACCCTGTGGACTGGCAGCCTTTCCACCAGACCAAGAGCACCCTAAGCCCCGGCACTGCATCTTCTCCATTACTCCATCGCCAGGGACTAGCCCAGTACCTGATTCACACAGGCTCTGGAATCGCTGTTGCTGAAGAAATGAACCATATTTGTGTTTGGAAGTTAGAAATCAGGCTGTCTGTGGGGAGCCAGGGTTATTCTGGCTGAGCAAGGAGGAGGCAGTGGCCTCAGAAACCAGCCCCCAGGAGTGAGTCACCAGAAGCAAATGATACTTGTTTGCTGAGTTGTGGCCTTGGGGTCAGATTGCAGGGCAGTCTTGCTGAGCCCGCTGGGAGGTTCGGCTTCTCAAGCCACCCTGACCTCCCATCTCAGAAGGGCTGATATGGGAAGTAGGAATTAGTCTTGCTCAGTGCGGATGGAACGGGTTGCATCTAGAACAAGTGTCTGCAAAACATCAACTACAAGGAAGTAGCTGTTGACCTGAAAGAAGCAAGTGCTTTCTGCTGATTAAAACAAACACCAAAACTACCAGTTCGGCTGCCTTTGGAGCGACAAGCTCTTGATGTCTCGATGTGCCCAAGCAGAGTGGGGTGTACTGTCCAGCGAGGTGGGTTGATGCTTCTCAGTTCTGTTTCTGGATCCAGAGGGGTCTCGATTATTGATAGTCTGTGCCACTTGCCCTAAGTACCTTCCAAAGGCTACTGTAAAACCAGAAAGTCTACAGGCCAGCAGATGGGACCTCAAACCCACCTCTTCTTTAACCCCTAACATCTGTTTCCCACAGGAGTGCTGAAGAGCACAGCAGAGTGGTCTTGCTCTTTGTCCTGTTTCAGTCCCCTATTAAGGTAGCCCTGGCTTGCTGGGCTGGGGCAGGTTCCAGTAGGTGACCACCTAGACCAGGTGACTTTCCAGCCACCAAGCCACTATCCCTTCACAGATGGGTGCAATCCATGGGCCCAATCTCTGCCCAGTTCCGTACTAACCTCCCTTCAAGCCTGAGTTTACTCATCTGAAAAATGGCCAATCCCATCAACTTTGACCTTGGGAGGAAGGGGAAGGATTGTTGTGTGTTCTTTAAATAAACAGTCCCTGGGTGTCTAGCCTGTGCCAGACACTGTGGTCGACAAAGGTGGGCTTCCTGACTGAAGGAGCGAGAAAGTGAATTGTGACTTAATGTCAGGTGGTAATAAAAATTTCGGCGAAAAATGAAGCAGATTAAGGGCATGGTGATTGGTTCTAACTGAGATTAGAGGAGTAAATTGAGGGTGAACCTAGGAGTTAATCTTTGAGGAAGTTACTTTCCCTTTGAGAGCTGAATAACGAGAAGGAGGCAGGAGGGTGACAATCTGGGCAAGAGAATTCTAGGTAGGGGCAGCTGCCCCTACATAGGCTCTGCCATGGGGTATGGCTGCTGTGTTGAAGCAAAGCAAGGCTAGGAGTGGCTGCAGCAGAGGGAGGAAGAGCTAGCGTTGGAGGGAACGAGGTTGGGCAAGAGGACACTGACCAGCCTGTGCAATGGCCCTGGGGCCTTAGGAGCCTTGGGGTGTTGGGGACCTTGGAAGCCCTGATAAGATTGTCCTGAGCAGCCTTTAGAAATGTTGAGCAGGGAAGTGACCGAACCTGAGCCTAATCCATCCTGCTCTCGCCCACTATTCATTCTTCACACAAAGCCTCTGATGACCTCTCAGTCTAGAATGTCCCAGAACAGTGTTGGCCAATAGGAATATGATATGTCACACATGCAATTTTAAATTCTCTGTAGCCATATTTAAAAAATAAATCAAGCTGGTGAAATGAAAATTTATTTAGTCCCAGTGCTTGCTCTTCCTCCCTCTGCTGCAGCCACTCCTAGCCTTGCTTTGCTTCAACACAGCAGCCATACCCCATGGCAGAGCTTTTGGAGGGGCAGCTACCTCTACCTAGAATTCTATTACCTAGAATGCCACCCTCCTGCCTCATTCTCTTTGTTCAGTTCTGTTTTATTTCGTCCCATATATCTAAAATATTATAATTTCAGCATCAACCAATATAAAAAGTATTAATGGGATAGTTTACTTTTTCCTCATCTTAAGTCTTCAGAAATCTGATACTGTGGCCAGTGACTACTCTATTGCAGTGCAGTTCTCATTCCCCAGGCGGGGACCCTGCCGGGGACCCTGGCAGAGGGAATGAGGGGAAGAGCCCATTCTGGATCATTGAGGAAAGGGGGCTTTAGCGTTGATGCCTGCAGGTCCAGGGAAGCCTGCCTGCCTGGCTCAGCTCCTTTTTCGGGAAATCAAGAGAATATAAATCGTGTCCGCAGGCCCAGCATGACTCTTGTCTAATCAGTTCTGAGACTTTAATAAAGTGCCCTTGCAAAGGTCTACTGGATTCTGTGCCAACATGCCTTTCTTAAGGAAATGTCGAGGGAATGTTGAAGAGGGGGTTCCCATGCAGTTCTGAGCAGGCCCACTCACAGTCAACCCCTCTTAAATTGATGGAGACCCCCATTCAGTGTACTTCTGGGTTCACCAAGAAAAATTCATCCAAGTGCACATTCAGACTGGTGGGTGGCCTGGGGGAGCCTAAGGGCCTTCGCCATTGCTAGCACAGAGAACAAGCCTGATAGGTGGGTGTCAGTGCCAGGGGGGTGCTTGGTGAAGCTCTGCTTTGGAAAAGTGAGCTCCTGAGTGGTGTAGCAGCTCTCCTGCATGTCTGGCCAGAGGCAGAGATGTTCAGCAAAACTGGAGAAGCAGCTAAAATAAAAGGGAGCTACAAAAGCAGCCTATCAGAGCCCAGGTTAGGGCAGGGTGGGTAGTGAGAGAGGAAGAAGTGCTTCTGAGAACTTGTATCTCAGTGTCCCCAGGGAAAATGATGTTTCTTAATACTCACAGTGAGGATCCTGCTGTCCCCAGCATTTTGCAAAGGTGGTGGATAAGGGGCTGTGGTTCTGCCCTTAATCTACTACTTCAAGATCTAGGGGTCATTGTCTCAGCCTACTGAGGCAGTGGATGGAAAATGCTGATGCAAACTGAGCCAAGGTTGTAAAACAAAGGCCTCCTATGTATGCTACAGGTGGCTTTCTGGAATGTTCCACATATACATTATGTTTCTCTTATGCATAGTCCAAATGAAACATGAAAGGAATTAGACCTTTCCTTCCCCAAAAGATTCCCTAAGATATGAAAAATAGCAGGGGGAACTTCTAAGTGGTAGAATGCAGTCTTCACTGCTTGGGGGGATGAAGTTGGGCATGACTAACAATCCTGCAACCTCTGTTATTTAAGAGAACTGCATGCTTCAGTTACTATCCTTGCTGTCTGTTTTCCTTCTCTAACCTGAATAGTTATAGAAGGTACAAAACAAAATGTCATATGTCGTTTCTGGTGACAGTGGGCTGATCGGTGGTCTGAGAGTCATTCACCACAATGCCCACCTCCACATGGAAGGGAGAGGGAAGTGAAGTACTGCATGGCCTTTAGCTCTTAGAAACTCAAGTCTCTCAAGGTTGTATTCACACTCAACTACACCTTTTTCTGTGGTTTTGTAAAGTTTTTAAATTATATTATATTGTTTTTACCTCCCAGCCCTTATAATAATATAGGCTCTAAGATGTACCCCCTGAAGCTTAAGCTATTTTAGGCAAAGGTGAAGGAAATGCTTTGCACAGCAGGCAGTAAACCTAGAGATGGATTCACAGTGAATTATTACAGAGTAGGAAGGCTGGGGTCAGGGTGTTTCCTCCCAGGACAGAGCTGAGTGGGCCAAGAGTGCTCCTGCCTCCAGGGACTTGACCGCTGGAGCTGCTGCCAGAGGAGGCCAAAGAGCTGACCCTGCGGCAGATCTTTTTTGCTCCACGATGCCTTGTGCTGTTTCCTTGCCTTTGCCTAAGTGGGGATCTCTGCAGGGAAGCCACCACTTGGAAACCCTTCAGAGCCACAGAAGGTGATGAATGCAAATGCAATCCAGGGCTACTTGGTGAACATTGAATTAACTACAGAAAATTAACTAAATGAGGTTGGTGAGTGAAATGTAAATGAGCCCTGGCTCAGCAGGAGCCAGGGAAAGGATCACAGTAGGAGAGAAAGTCAAGTAGGAGGCTGGGAACTTGGGAATGAGCAGTAAGCAAATGTACAAAGCCTTGTAAACAGCTTAGATGAGGAGTTGCTTGGAGGGCCGGGTGGGGTGAGGCGAGGACTGGACTCCACAGAGCTAATGAGGGAAGGAATGAAAAGACTGCTTTGGTTTCTGAACATCTCAAGAGGGGGTCTGGGGAGAGGCAGGAATTCACTTGCCAAGGCAGATGAGTTCCCAGGAACCCAAACACTGTTCTTGTGCACCCTCCCTGAAGGCAGTGATATCTGGTGGCAGGAGATAGAGGTTTGCTCGGACAGGCTCTAGGAAAGCTGGGGAGTGGGTGAGTGAGGTAGACATACTCAGAAAGCAGAAGGGCAGTTTCATGGGAATGCAAGAACAGGCCCCTGGTGCAGGCAAATCTCACAGAAACAGGGGTGGAGGGACCGGGAACAGGGCAGGTGAGGGACCCCGGGTGCTCCCCCTTTAGACTCTCGCTCTCCTGGAATCCTCTCCTCTTTCCTCTTTCTGAGAATAGGCTCCCTTTTCCTGCTTGCATCAACTGTCTTCCTGTACTCATAGTTTCTGTATCCCCATAACCTGGGCCCATTCCAGCCACCATCCAATTCATCCCCCAGCACCCCTCCAGGGTCAAAGTTCTGTCTGAGACCATTGCTCCTCTTAATTTCCAAGTGAGGGATCTGACTGATGGTATTCAGCCCTGGAGTGAGACTCAAAGCCCTGTTTTCCATCCAGTCTATGGTTTGATCACCTTTGAGTATCTCTCCTACTCGAAGCAGAGAGTGGAAGGGTAGCCATGTCTTACAGACATCTGGTATATTATAGCTGGAAGGAGGCAGAACTTATCTCAGCACCCCGATTTCTCAGGGGAGGGGGCAGTCTCATCAGTACTGCTCTGTCCTCCATCACCAAGCTTCTGGTCAGCTTCTGCCCCCAAGAGGGTGCCCCCATTCCCAACTGAGATCTCTGCCAATGTTGCTGGTGACAAGCTGGTGTACCCTTACAGGATGTTGGTTAGAACACCAAGAGAGACCCTAAGAAGGGCGGACAGGGGTGGACACCTCTAACATTACATAGATTGCCAGGAACCCACAAAGGTGTTCTGCCTCAGAACAATAATGGCACCTTTTTCCAGCTTGCAGGGGAAAGACTAGGCTGAAGCATGGAAATGCCTCCCAGGGAAGCTTTCCTCCCATATGTTTTTCTTAAACCTTTGGTGTCTCCTACTGTTTGCCTACTGTCACTCACTAGCGGATGACAAATGGATGCGCAATTAGCAAAATTAATAGTCTTATGAAATGGCTGATAACTCATGCCTGGATTTGTTGTCTTGTTGGTGTGTAAGTCAGCCCATGTGTTAATGGCTGCAATCTGAAGTGGCTCACACATAACATAAAGTAGTCACATCTAGCCAGTGAGGTGACAGTCACTATCTCTGAGTCCCACGGGTGGGGTGAAAGGACAATAAAGAGGATGAAACTGATTTAACTTTCTGGATGAACTCACTGACTCCCAACTGTGGAATGACATCGGGCAAGTGACCTAACCACTTTGAGCCTCGATTTGCTTATCTATAAAATGGCAATACGTAGTAAGAATTTTACAAGCAGGGCCTCCCTGGTGGCGCAGCGGTTAAGTGCTGCGCTGTGGAGCTGTCGGCAGTGGCAATGCGAGTTCGACGCCCGGCCGGGGAAAATCCCACATGGTGCAGCAGACCTCTCCTGCCTCACCCGCTGCTCCCCTCAGCAGTGTATTTCTGATCTGCCTGGTCTGCTCCCCGCTCTGTCTCTGGTGAACCCTCTCGCCGTCCCACACCTCTGGTCTGTACCCCAGCTTGTATGTATAAATAAATAAATATTAAAAAAAAAAAGAATTTTACAAGCATTTTTTTCGGAGGATTGAGTGAGTTATTACATGTAAAGCACTTAGCACAGTGCTGGAAATATAATAAAAGCAGGAATGACTTGTATTAGTATTTTTACACTTACTTGAATTCAACAACGTTTTTGCTTCTTCAAGAAAAAAAACTTTTAGGCATGCAGTCACCTAAACAATTTGAGAATGCCCTGAGTTAGGGCTCCTAAAACATCATTGCAATAGATCTACCAAAATCAAAATTTATTTTCCCCGTATCTGGATTAAAAAAAAAAATCTATTGGAATTTGAACCTTTTGCATCTGAAGAATCTCCTCACTTTGGGAGCACACAAAAATTTGGAAACATCTTAAGATCCTTTAAATATAGATATAGGTCACATCTTCCACAGGCCAGAGAAGTACCCTGAAATCTGAAAGGGTACCCATGCAGTTTCAGGTGGAGTGAGGGTAGAAGAAATGAAAGGAAGAGGGTTGTCAGGGCCCACAGCCTCTATGCCAGGGGGCCAAGTTGGGTAAGAGCAGGTCAAACCAGAGCCCTGGTCCGAGAGGACGTGGGCATCAGGCCAGTTCCCGGGACCTGCAAGAATCCAAGAGGGATGAAACTTGGGCCATTAGAACTGAGCTGTGAAAGCCACGAAGGCTATGTGTTGCCAGCCCCAGAAGGAGGATCGCTCACTGGTCCCTGCCCTCCGCTGAACAGAAGGCTTAGGGCCAGTGCACCTATGACTTGCTCTGCATTCCCTGCTTTTCTGGTCACTGGCTGCAGGATTTATGCCTTAGACCTTTCTAGAAACTAAGCTCAGTACAGAGGCAGAGGAAAGGGTTTGGAGGATCAAGCCAGTATGTTTAAGGTGAAGGTGAGCCTCAGAGATTGGGGGTCAGACTGGGCTGCAGACAAGGCCAGGAGGACAACTATGGCCAGCAGCTGGCTCCCTGGAGAGACCTGGCTCCCCTTCTGTACTCTTGGAGACAGAAAGTCTCTGTGGATGCTCTTTTGTTCCATAAACGAGTAGGAACTCCGTGATTGTTTGAAGGTGGTGGTCCAGGGATCTCTGGGTTATCATCTGCCATCCATGGAGAGGAAGATGTGTTTGGATAAGCTGCTGGCATCTTCACCCTCTGTGAGGTGTGCATCCCTGTGTACAAGTTGGTACAAGTTCATAGGTGAGAACCTGGGTGAAGGTGTCATAACTGCTCTGCTGTCTCCAAACCCTTTCCTCTGCCTCTGTACTGAGCTTAGTTTCTAGAAAGGTCTAAGGCATAAATCCTGCAGCCAGTGACCAGAAAAGCAGGGAATGCAGAGCAAGTCATAGGTGCACTGGCCCTAAGCCTTCTGTTCAGCGGAGGGCAGGGACCAGTGAGCTGGGAGGCTGGGGTGATGCACAGAGGGGCCTCTGAGTGTGTGGGAAGTCAGGGCCACCGAGGAGGAGTGATTGTCATGTGTCCACCTGGTTGTCACAGGCAGGCCCTGTCTTCTGTTGCTGCCCCCTCCCAGCAGGGTCTGAGCTCCTGTGGAGGGTAACACAGAGTGACAGGGTGCACAGTGGCCCAAGGCAGTGGCAGCATGAACTGAGCAGCCGGGATAGCAGGAGGCTTTGTAGGAGCACAGGTGCCCACCTGGCACCAGCGTCCCCTCACTGCTCCCTTCAGGTCAACTGTCCCGCCTGGGCCCAATCAAAGACCCTCTTCAGAAGGCGTGAGAAGGGGTGGAGGACACGATTATAGCAGGTCTCAGCAGCTCTCTCGTTTACACTCGGCAAGTTCTTAGACATCTATGGGGAAGCAGCATTTTGGCAAGTGGAAATTGGACTTTAAGTGCTCTGGAGAGGCTCCTGCTTAAAGGCAGTGTATAGTGAATTCTTCTGTAGCTCGACTGCATTTCGTCCGCCCACTAATTTATCCACTTTGCAAGGCTGAGATTTGGTCAACATAGTTCCAGCTACACCAGGAAGACTCTGAGTGCACTGTTTAGATGTCATCTGAACCAACCAGCCATGCTGGCCGAAGCCAGCAGCGCTAAAGGGACCAGAGTGCACATGTGGCTGTCTGTACACCTGCTTCTGCTGGGGAGGCCTGAGGGGCCCTGGCAGGCTTCCTCACAGCGCAATACAAGGAGGAGGCGCTGGTCAAAATGTCCCACGATAGTGGTGATAACTGCCTTTATTGGAGGCTTTCTAGACCAGGCAGACCTGTGATGCGCATTTTATAAACATGATTTTTGATCTGCCGCACAAGCCTGTAACTCAGGTGCTCAAACAGTGAAGAAACAGAGGCCGAGGGGACAGTGGGAGTGGGGTGAGGGGATGTACAAGTCAAGGTCACAGGTGATAGTGGAACTGGGATCTTAACCCAGCTCACTCTGGGGTGAACCCTCAGCCTGTATCATCTAGGTGCTGGGTGCAGAGGAGGTCCAGGAGGGTGACTGTGATAAGAGCTCAAAACCTGGCTCTGGTCTGAGAACCCACTTCTAGCCTCTTTCTTGCCTTCTCCCATCTCCATCTTTCCCCACCTCCTTTCTGCCCTCCTCACACCTTATGCTTATTAGTGGCCTCAAAAGCATTTAGACTTACTTTTCGAAGAAGCTAGCAAGGCTTCTACAGACTCTGCACCCAGCTCCTCTGCCCCAAAGCCTCCTCCCTACAGAGATGGAGCATATAGAAAGGGAGTCATTTTCCCCTTGGGTAAGTTCAGAGATCACCACATTATTTTTAGATTTATTTATTTATGTATACAAGCTGAGGTTCAGACCTCAGAGGCGTGGGGCGGTGAGAGGGTTCACCAGAGACAGAGTGGGGAGCAGAACAGGCAGATCAGAAATACACTGCTGAGGGGAGCAGTGGGCGAGGCAGGAGAGGTCTGCTGTGCCATGTGGGAATCTACCCAGCCGGGCGTTGAACTCACGTCTCTGCTGCAGATAGCTCCTCAGTGCAACGCTTAACCATGTGCCACCACGGAGGACCAAGCTGTGCGTTTTTGTAGAAGTGCCATGAGTTTGGAGTTGAGCTCTTGGGGGCTTAGACTTGTTTTTTCTTTGTTTCGTATGTGACCTTCAGAAGTCATTTTCTCTAAACTGGGTGTCAATTTCCTCATCTGTAAAATGAGACATGGGGCCAGGTGATGAATAAAGCCTCATCCCACCATATCAGTCCATAAGTTCTGTACAAATGTGGTTGAGTAGATGGATAGACCAGTCAGCCTTAGAAACTGGAAATATTTCTCAGGCAGGGTCCTCGTTTATCAGCCTGTCATCTGTCAGGGGACCCAAAGATCTGAGAGAAATGGGCTCCATTTTCTCTCCTGGCACCTAGCTCTGGCTGGCATTGGGTATTGCCTGCTCTTCACCTTCTGCTGGTAGATACTCCTCAAAGCCAAGGACTCCTTCTCCCCAGAAATGTACCTGCTGCTTTGCTGTTGGCTGGGTCAGGTGCATGATGTCAGGACCCCTCCCTGAATGTTTCCTGAGAGTGGAGGTTCAACCGTGAAGAGGGGCTTCTGTGTCTGGGCATGGCGCTTGGAGCAAATGGGTGTGAGGGGTACAGCCTGGTGGTGAGGACCAGCTGGGAGGGGGGAGCAAACACCTTCTTCTTAAGAGCTAATTGACCACCTGCATAAGAAGGAAGCTTTTCCCAACCCTCTACCTACCCTATCCCCATGAGAAGAGTATCAAGGCTGGGCACACACACACACTGGCACCCAGGATTTGAATGCTGGCTCTACCTTCCACTATCAGTGTGATTTAAAAGAAAAAAGTTAGGGTCTCCGTGGTGGTGCAACGGGTGCCCTTTAAATTTACCAGCCCTTGAGGCCGGCCATTTTCCGTGCTACCACATGAATGGTATAAGCATTCAATAAAACACATACAAATCCTGACCTACTGGATATTAAAAAAAAAACTGTAATATCTCTCATAAGACACCTTACACTTTCACCAAAACAATGTGTAAAGCTTCTAGACTGAGTACGATCAAAGAAATAGCTCCTAATAGTTCCAAATAAATCCACCGTGGCGTGCAAAACCGGAGACTAGATGAACATGTACTGATACGTGAGCGGCCACCTGATACTGGTGACAAAAACACGTACTGGGCCTCCCTGGTGGCGCAGCGGTTAAGTGCTGGGCTGTGGAGCTGTCGGCAGCAGCGATGCGAGTTCGACGCCCGGCCGAGGAGAATCCCACATGGTGTGGCAGACCTCTCCTGCCTCGCCCACTGCTCCCCTCAGCAGTATATTTCTGATCTGCCTGTTCTGCTCCCCACTCTGTCTCTGGTGAAGCCTCTCACCACTCCACACCTCTGGCTTGTACCCCAGCTGTATATATAAATAAATAAATCTTTAAAAAAAAAAAACACGTACTAATACGTGAGTGGACCACAAAGTGTTAAGCACTGCGCTGTGGAGCTGCCGGTGGCTGTGGTGAGAGTTTGATGTCTGTCCCAGGAGATTCCCACATGGCACAGCAGACTTCTCTTGCCTCACCTGCTGCTCCCCTCAGCAGTGTATTTTGGTCGATCTGCCTGTTCTGCTCCCCACTCTGTCTCTGGTGAACCCTCTCACCGCCCCACACCTCTGGCCTACACCCCAGCTTGTATGCAAAAATAAATAAATCTTTTAAAAAAAGTTAATAGAACAAAGTTTCCACATGTGACATTTGAGGGGTGGTATGTGTGTTTTTATAACTACTACCTAGTATTGTTATACAATGATGTAATATTTGTAAAACTTCAAAAATAGAGCCTAAGAACTAATCCACATTTGTGGAATGTGTACTGTTTTATTAACTCATAAGTGTATCCATGTGCAGCTTCACTTATAGAATTAAGATGTTAGTTCCTTGAGACTAGGGACCTTCTCTTTCTGAGTTACTGTCATTCCAGCACCTAGGACAGAATCATGCAGTATCACTGGACAGAGAAACAGGGTTTGCCAGGGACTGAGAGGTTTCCAGGAAGGCAGGTCTTTCAGTACTGAAACCAGGGAAATCCTGGGTAAACAGGGGTGAGTAGGTCACCTTACAAAGAAAAGAAGGAAGGGAGGGAGGAAATCCCCACTTTACAGGTGGGAAAAATCAAGGGTCAGAGGTGTGATAGTCCAAGACTTGGCAAACAGCAGAAGAAGGATTTAATACTAGTCTTAATCACCAAATAGTATGAAGACTGTCGAAGTGCTGTGTGACACTGGCCAGGTTCCTGCCTACCCTGCCTCAGTTTCCCCACCTGTAAGGTGAGAGTCTTGGACAGCATGCAGCCTACGGAATGAAAGCCTGTCCATCCCCAGCTTCGGGGAAGGAGCTGTATTAGTCAAGAACACATGCGGTGTGGGCCTGGGCCAACAATGGGCGCATAGACCTGTCAACAGCTCTGGGCACATCCTGTGTCCCAATTCCACTTAGTCATTGACAGCATTGTTTTTGGGTGGTGGGATTGCTTGGGTGCTCTTGGTTGCTCTAAGCAGAGAGAGGCTGCTTTGGGAGAGTTGGTTTGAGATCACTCTCCTCCTCTCTCCCATGAAAGTTCCCTGTAATTAGCTTGGCTTGAGCCATTTATCTTGTGGCCTCCCCGTTTTGTCAGAGATATATGCCAGGCCATCAGGACTGATCATGCTGTGGCAATAATTCCCCATCCAAACTCCAAAGCCCATTTTGCACAAGGGTCTTTAATATAATTAAAAGCAACTCTATCATCTTTCTTCCTTAAATACTGCAGTGTTTCCTAAATGAGCCAGCACATGCACCCCTCCTCCACTCACTCTCTCCATCTTGCCCACGCCAATCTCTCCAGGAAGCCTTGCCTGCCTCCGGCCCTGCCCCACTCCACCAGCCCGGAAGTTCCTTGAACATATATAGTCTGTTCCGCTGATTTGGCATGTCTTATACATTGTCCCTTCCTGACCACATTATAAATCCTGCAGAAATGCTATTAACAATAATGATGACCACTTTAATGTTATCATTGATATTTTATAATTTGGTAAATATCAGGTATTTTGCTAGCATCTCTGCTTGCATTATAACATACAGCCTTCACATCTTTAGATCAAAGTAGATGCTATTACACTCTTTTTACAGGTGACAGTCAGATAAGTTAAGACATTTGTTCCACATCACACAGCTAGTACATAGAAGAATCTGGATTCAAACCCAGCTCTCTGACTTCATGCCCTCAGCTACTATACTGTCTTCTCTTTCCAGGGAGAGTCTTGTATTTCATGGCACAAAGAACACGGGGCGTGGTTAAGTAAATAAATAATGAATGTGCAAGTAATGGAGCTCTTGCTTCCAGTGCAGGCTTTCGAAAGTAAATACTCTGACTTACTCCCGTTTCTGAACATAGAATCCTATTTTCTCAACAGCTTCCACATTCATTGAGGATTTGCATTAGATTCACTGAATCCTCCCATAGACTTTATGTTTAGGACAACAGTCCTCTGACTATCGAAGACTAGCTCTCTGGGGTAGGACCAAGACTGATGACCGGCTGTCCTGAGGCGTCCCTGGCAATGTGTGAAACAAAACTGAGTAGGGATGATGGAATGTGATGAGGGACCCTGGAGATCCCAACATTATTTTACATCAGGGCCTGCATCGGGGCAGCCACAGTACCTTTGACAAGACTATCACAGCACAGAACACCAGTATCTGTGAGTGGTGAGTAGCAGTATGGCTTCAGGGACTCACGGCTGCCCTTTTACATTCTTACCTGCTCATCACCCACCCAGTCATCAGGACCTGAGTCTGAGCAGGAATCCTCATCTTGAGAAAATCACTGGCCAACCTGACATCTTTTCAAGACCACCTGGGTCCAAAACTAGATCTTCTTTGTTGTCCTGAAAAGAACCCAGGGTCTTAGCTGAAGGTCCAGAATAGCCTGCTAGTTCTTCATCTCCCATCTCCTACACTGTAGTGTCCATGGTCCTCACTGCCAAGCCACGGCCCCAATCCACTTGTGGAGCTGGTGGTGATCATGGTGCCACCCCACCTCATGCCATCACAAAATAACATGGACAGATTATCCACCGGGACCCTTAGATTGGTCCTTGTTGGCAGCCAGGACCCAGGTGAGCTCCCAGCTGATGTCTAGAGACTTTCAGGAACTTGATTCAGGAGGCCCCAGCCCCTGCCAGAATCCTTGTGTGTGTGGTAACCTCTACCTGAGTGTCTTCCCAGATTGCTAACTTCTCCAAATGAAGCTCTTGCTTCCAGTGCAGGCTTTCGAAAGTAAATACTCTGACTTATTCCCATTTCTGAACATAGAATCTTATTTTCTCAACAGCTTCCACAGTCAGTGAAGATCTGCTCTCTTCTTTCTAGGAAGACATTAATGGGCAGGGGCTCCCAACAGTCTCACTTTACCGTAATTTGTTTGTTTGATCTCTCCCAATCCGCATTTCTCCTCCAGACTGATATTTGATAATCCATAAATAAGTTAAAATGCACCTGAAGATTTATTTCAAAGAACCTGTGGGAAATCTTTAAAGTAATTTTTAAGATAAAAAAAAATGTTCTCTAGTATATTAAAAAAAACTGATTCTGAACAGTGCATGCACTTAGTGTAGATAAATGCATGCTGAGCACTAATTGAGAAACACTCCCTCCCTTGTTGTTGAGGATACAAAGAAAAACAAAGTTGCTACCCTTAAACAAGACTGGACAGATATGTTACTACATAAATACCTTCCTCTCCCCCCCAAAAAAAAATTAATGCAACATAAAGTTTCCTAGAAGGTGCTTTGGGAGATGAGAGGAGGAAAATACTACAACTGATGAAGGTAATCATGAAAAGATTGACGGGAAGGTATCCCTTAAGAAAGGCTGCAGAGGATAAGCAGGACTGGGCCAAGCAGAATCAGAGAGAAAGATTTTCCAGGGAAGGAAACAGCCTAAACAAAGAGAAGGAGGTGGGGAAACATGGAAATGCACGTAGTTCACCCTGACTTATGCAATTACTGTCGTTTTAAAAGTGCAGCTGACAACCTCTTGTTTCTCTGGGTAGGAATACCTGACAGCTGTCCAAAGCCAGACGTCTCCACACAGGGCATCCCGGTTTTGAGGAAGGGACCATTGTCAGGAGGGTGGTAGATGTTGTTCCAGACCTCCCACCCCAATTTCAGCAGAGAGATATGTGTTCCAATAATCAGCCTAGTGGAATTCCACACACAGCTTTATTGGAACACAATGTTCTGCAGCTTTTCATAGTTGAAATGATGGGCCTGGCCTTGCATTCCATTGATAAGTACAACTCAGCCAGTCTGAGAATGCATGAACCTCCGGGCCAGGTAGTGACTTCACTGCATGTGCCATAGATAAGGTGAAATTGTGCAAAGGGCTGGGTCTGCTTTGGACAGGGGCTGCTGCCTGTGGCCTGCCCCTGTGTCTGCTCTAGTTCTCTCCGGAGTTTTAGCTGGGTGCATCATCTCCTACATACATCAAAACTACACTTTTTAGCCCCTTTTGTAGACATCTACGGCCATACACCTAGGACTGACCAATGGGCTGTAAGTAAAGGGTTCCAGAAGTTGTTTACTACTCCCTGCCTGCCCCCTTTACCCTGCTTTTTGGAACACTGGCAGACTGGCTGGTGAATATCCTGGACCATGAGAAGAGGGGAGTGACCTTTAGGATGATATGTAATAAGCTAGAGGCTGCCTGGCTGAGGACTTAATGGTCTAGTACTGCCTACTCCTGAACTTGAACTTGAGGGCACCAGTTGTCCATCCTGTTTCAGCTCCCACGGGTGTGGGATTTTCTACTTCTTCTAGCTGACTGAATTTTTAACAACTATGTTCATTTGTAGATTAGACAGGTGTTCCTAATCTAAGTGTCATTCTTTCTCTGTGGATGGTATAGAAAAAAAGCATCTTCATTCCTCCCTCAAAGGGATCCTCAAATGACTTTTTTGTAGCATGAAAACACAGCCTCTTGCAAAGAATGCACGAAAATCTTCCCAGCAAGCCCAAGCTCTGGATTTGTCACCAAAGGGCCTATGTGGCTGTGCTGGCCTGGTACCAAGTATTCCAGGAAGTGCTGATCTTTGCCTTCCCGAGCCGGGCTCTCTTGGCTTTCTGTACCTTTGTCCATGGCCACAGCTCTGCACCTGCCTGAGGCAATCTCCCCCTCCCCGCTGACACTCCCCTCAGCCTACTAGATGCAGTAACTTGTCAGTTTCTCCGATAATCCTTCCCTGAGGCCCTGAAGTAAAACCCCTATGTTTTTGTCATATTGTCATGTCAGCAGTGAAGAAGATGGTATGACTTTCTGCTCACTCTCAGAGAGGCAGTTCTCATGGCTGGCTCTCCAGAGGTGATTATCTAGCACCCACTTTGTGCCAGCCTGAGTGTTTCTTACTAGGTAGGTAAAGGTGAGCAAAGAGATGACCTGTCACCTACCCTCATGGAGTTAATAATCTGGGGAGAAAGACAATGAGTAAAAACACAATTGAAAACTATAGCCGATTTTCTAAAGGATAGGAGAATAGGGTTCTGTGAGGAAAAGGCACTAGCTCTGAGAATGGGATGCCTGCATTGTCCTGTGGGAGGGGCAATGCAGTTTCTGTCTGATGAAGTGGTAGAAATGCTAAAACCTAGTGACAAAGAGGCCAGGTGGTGGTCTCAGGCAAGTTTGGATTTATGCTCTGGCTACAAGACTTCTTAGCTGTGTGACTTTGGGCCGATTGCTTATGTTAAAGTATGTTACGGGTCCAATTATGACTGAGGCATAATTTGATGCAATCAGCAAAGCGGTGATTTATTGCTAGCTTGAGCTAGGGTCCCAATTAGTCCAGTGTATCGATGCAGCGGTCCGTAGGCAAAAATGGAGACCCCGAGCACAGAATTGGGTCAGCTTATAAAGGCAATGGAATTCAGCAAGTCATAGTGAACTTGGCAAGACATCAAGGATGAGGGGGTCGTAGAGCAGATGGTCTGTGCTGTTATCTTTACTAGTTCCTGGAATCCTCGCCCTAGGGAGGGGGAGTTTTATCTCAAGGTTGCTGGCCTTGAGACTTTCACGACTACTGGCGGCCTGGCGCCTTGCTGCCACTAATGTTGGTTTTAACCTTTGTCAGTGGCCAAACATTCTGAACAGTTTTTAGCATTCTTACTTTTACACTTAACCTCTCTGTGCCTGTCTTATTCAGTCCAGCGCACAGTTTCTGCCACACAGCAAGTGCTCAGAAAACACGACCACTTGTTATTTTAAAGCATCCATCATGCATCTGGAACATGGATGCTCTGAGGGCAGGTTCTTCCCCTTTGTCCTCTTTGCATCTTGGGCCAGGGATATACATGGGCATCTCCCAAAGCTGTTTGAAAAAAAAAAAAAAGAGCCAGCACCTGCTGTACTTTCCCATGTGCTGAACACTGTTCTTAGCACTTCGTAGGCATTAACTCATTCAGTGCTCATTCTGTGAGGCTGGTGCGACTGTCACTCCTAGTTAGTGGTGAAGAAACTGAGACATGGAGAGATGGAGTGATTTGCTCAGGGTCACATGGTTCTCAAGCAGAGGAGCCAGATTCAATCCCAACATTCTGGCTCCAGAGGCACTACATCACGTCGCCTCTGCAGTGGGTCAAAGAAACCTAGCCCTCTTTCTAAGAAATGCTTGTAGAAAGCTACAGCCATATGCCTAGGTCTGCTCAATGGGTTGTAAATAGAAGGATTAACAGAAGCATCTCCTTGTATCCAAGTCCTCATTGAGGTGGAGACCCCCAAGTGATGTCATTGGGAAACACATGCCCCCCAATGATGTAATAACCGGTTGCACATTCTATTATCCTGTGGGTAAATGAAGAAGTGAAATAAATAGAATTCAATTCCTCACCTCTCCATTGCCATTAGTGGTACTTAGCCGGGGGCCTCTGGTTACTCAGCTTGTGCTGTCTCCCCATGTTCATCCACCGAGACCCCTCCTGGCCCTCCCCACCCCCAACCCCCGTTCTCTCAACCCAAGGGCTCCACACCCCATGCTCCATGGTCCCTCCTGCCTCCGGTGAGTCCTGCTATCTTCTTTCCACTTTCTCTCTTATTAAAACACCTTCACCCGAAGGCATCTGCGAGATGAGAAGTGTGCCTGCCAACTCACCCTGGGAAGCCAAAATGCTTAAATTGCTTCTTTTATTTTCAAAAAAGTATATGTTATTTGGAATGGAAAATGGCCTCACCTTGTCCTTGTGGGCCTGCTGTTCTGGGATATTTTGTTAGAAACAAGGGGAGAGGATAACGTCTTTCATTCCCCCAGCTCCTCTTGCTACGGAAATTGTAATAAACTGTCTGATAGCAGGCCCTGCTGCTGTTCTCTTGATTAATGTTTTCTGAGGTGTGGGGAGACAACTGCCTTTAGCTGCCCATCCCAATTATCCAATTATGTAAGGAGGGCAGCGTGGGAAATTGTCTATGAGACAAACCGTAGGCAACCCCAAATGGCACTGTCGACACGGGGACGTGACCTCCAAGCTCCCTTTCAATATTTGATGGATGGGCTCTTTTTGGTGACTCGAAGCCAATTCAGAGCTGAGGAAATGACTAAAAGAACAGCCAGGGGACATCAAATAAGCATTGGTGGGGGCGGGCAGGAAGGAAGGCAAGTGAGGCTAACGCAAATGACCAGAATCATTTCACACACCCGAAGTGAGTAATAGTTGAGGTCCTACTTATTGAGGTGTTTATTGTTATTTTTGTTGCGGTCACATTCGTTTATAGCACTGTATCTGAACCAGAGATATGAGAACACAGCTCTTTAGATATCTGTCAGCACTCCACCCACCAACATCCAGAGCCCTCCAACATAGTCCACTGGGCCCCTCCACACCCTGCTCTCCACCTAACTGAGGTGCTTGATTCTAGGCTAGCTTTTAAACAGTGTATTAGAATCCCAGATTCCATTGCCAACCATTTACCAAAGACAATAGGACTCTCTGAGACTCAGTTATTAAATCTGTGAAGTAGAATGGTAATGGGCCCCATGCTATGTGTGAGTTGTGCATATGTGTTCACTAGTAATAGTAACCCAGTTAAGCTAACTTCAATAAATTAGAAACTGCTGGAAGGTGATAGTGATGTGTATTTCAAGGAACAAAGGCAAAAAATGCTGTCGGCCTCCCAGGAACTGGGACAGCATAAGGAGTGGGATCAACTCATCTTTCTTGAGTTCTCCTTTTTCTCTCTGTTCCCACCTCTCTCTCTGCTTTGTTCATTTCCTTAACTCATATCTCTCTGTCTCGGCCTCTGTGAGGGTGTGTGATTCTCTGTCTCCGCTTCTCTTTTTACGCATCAGAAAATAGACACTATGACTGTTATCATCATACCAATCACTGGACTCCAAACAACAGACACCAAAAAAAGAAAATGTGGTTGACCCAGCTTTGGTCGGGGGATTGGCAAAAACCTGGAACCCCATTCCCACCTTATGTGGACATGGAGTCAGTGGCTGTGAAAAGGAGGCTTTTTAAGCGGAGATGCAGGGCAGAGAGAGACAGAGGCAGCTCTGTGCACTGGGTCTCTGTGAGCAGAATAGTGGGGAGCTTCTCAGGACAGTCAGTAGGACTCAGTGTCCAGTGTGTGCTAGCATCATGTACTGCAAAAGAAGCTTAACATTCAGTGTGAGGGAAAAAGCTGATGCCTGCAGAAGGTGTGTGACAGTGCCCTGCGTGAGGAGGCTGGTGCTATATTCATGTCTGAGAGGACTGCCTTAGACGCAAGTCTCCGGCACCAGGTGCCTGGCCGATGTCGAAGTCCAACAGGTGCTTATTGAATTGAGCAGAAAAGGAAGGGTGACGTGAAGCAAGAGCTTACCATTAAAGACCGTGTAGAGTTAAACTAAATCTCAGGGCGCACCTTGGAGACCTGGTAGTGGTTCAGAGGTAGCATGAAGTGGTGAGTCCACTGCAGCAGTTGGTAGAGGGCTTATGAAGGAGACATCTTCACGTTGCCTTGAACATAAGCCATCTAGGGAAACATCCAGAAGAAGAATACCAGAAAAATAAGCAGCATGAAGGGAGCGGTAAGGCAGCAGAGCCGAGCCTAGCCTGTGCTCTGGGTGAACAAAAGTGTCCAGTAGGACCAAATGAGAGACCAAGTGATGGGTCACAGTGGGGAGTAAAGCTGATGACAAACAGAGGTGATGTTCAGAGGCCATGCAGAGGCAGGCAGAGATAATCAAATGGGAGGAGCATGGGGCTACTTGAAGGCCATTGCCAAGTGAGGCTGCCAGTCCCTGCTTTCCTGCCTTGACTTTGCTGCAGGCTCTAATGCTCCCCAGGCCGTGTGCCAAAGAAGACCAGAGCTTAAGAAGCCCTTCTCCCATCGGGAGGACGGGCTGGAGTCTTGTTGCTGGTGCCCAGTCCAGTATCCTTCAAGCTCTGGGCCTCATCTCATCAGTCTTTATGTGGCGAGGGCATGAAACAGGGCCTCTGCTTCCGGGGCTCCAGGCTTCTCCTCCATCCCCACACAGTGACCTAACCTATTGTGTTGAAAAACTGATTCCTGCCCCATCCTGGTCAGCCCCTCCTTGAAAGACAAGGTCTTACTTCTCTGTATTCTGTCCTTTCTAGGGATCTTATCCTAGACTCTAAAGCCAAGAGAGATCATCTTTCATGTGACTGAAAAGACACTCTGCCCAAGAGATTAGACACCCCTGAACATCAGGTCGTACACATCAGTGGTGTCCCAACTTAGGCCATGGACTCTGTAACTAATAATGCAGGGCCTGCCAGCCAGGGCAGTCACTCTATCCATGGCCCAGCTCAGTGGCAGATGACCTTCCTGTCCCCACCAACCTCCCCATTGACATCCAAGTGTGTCTTGAACTCAAGGCCGCAGAAAGGATGATAGATCTGTTTTCATCTAAATGATGCAAAGTCCCAGAGAAATGTAGTGTGTCATTGTGATCTTAACATTCCAACAGCCCCATGAGAGATGGTGAATGAACCTCAAGGAGAGATTAGGAATCTGCTGTTTTGCCAGCAATGTGCTCTAACATACTCCCAGGTGTTTACAGAACATAGAGTGAGGGGAGTTTTGTTTTGTTTTGTTTTGTTTTTGCCTCCACCTTGAACTTATTAAGAGGCCAATAGGTTTTGCACAAGTGGACAAGAATACATATCCAGCGCAGAACAGGTGCACCAGGCCACTACCTCCCCTAAGTTACCAGAATGTTAGGGGGGAAATATTTGATCAGCAGTGATGGAAGGTCCCAAGTTTACTGGGTGAACTTTTCAAGATCCCATCAGTGCCCTGGTTGAGAAGGCAGTCCAGGGACCTGACAAGGGCGTAGACGTCAGCCTAGTGTCAGCCTCTTATAAGAACATCTGCTGTGCTCACCCTCACAGAGCTGTCCTGGGTCATGTCCACTCTTGCCTGATGACAAGCTAGCTTCCTCCTCCCCAGCAGGGAGGGGACTGGCTTCAGGATACACTGGTGACAGTCACCTTTCCCCTATTTACCTGCAGTGATGGGTGGTTGGCTGATTTCTGTATCTTCAATTTCAAACCCCGCATTAGCATTTTACTGTCTCCAGTGCCCCACTTTACGTGTTATCTGTCCTCACACATCACTCTGCTGGAGTGCCTGCATCGGGCGCTCCTTATCTATTTCGGCACGTGTCTCTGAAGCCAGGAGCAGAGGATGAGCTATGATGCGAGGGAGAACATCACATGGATTGACAGGCAGCTCTAATCTCTGATGACTTAGAATTTTCGTGCTCCCCAGTATCAGAATATCCATTGAGATGCAGAATCAGTCATGTCTGCCCTGGGGCTGAAGCAGGACAGGTCTGAGTGGATGTCAGGAGCAGCGCTTTCTGAATGCCCCGATCATTCAGGGAGAAATGTGCAAGGCCCAGTCCCAACTCTCCCACCTCTCAGTTAGGAAAGCATTTACCTTCCAAGAGTCTTGATTTCTCCTCCTGAAGAAATATTAATAGTTACCTCCTGGTGGAAAACAAACAAACAAACAAAACCTTCAACTAGGCAGCTCATGCAAATTGCCTGGTACATGAAACTGCTTAATACGTGGAACTGTTTTTCAAACTTCTGAAACATCTATCACAGCTGAGAGGACTCTAGCCTGTGCACATTCTCTGAAATTATCTTTCCAACCCAAGTTTCTCTACCTAAAACTAGAAGATTTCAAGATGGTGCTAACCAGTTGAGGGGGACAAAGCATTCAGTCCTTGGGTCCCTCGCTTTCTATGTTGTATGTGTTCCTGCCTACCAGACATTGTTCTGGGGAAGTGCTGAGACCCTGAGAAGATACCATGAACAGCTCCCAAATTGCTTGGGAAGATGTTACCATAGTAGCTGAGCCCAGAGGGTAAAGTGGCTTTTGCATCTGATAGCATCTGCGCTAGAACCATGCTTCAGGTGGTTCTAACTCATCTCAGGGAACCCTGCCACTTGTTCCCAAGGTACCACTCATCAACCCCAATGTGAAGGGATGTGAAAAAGCAGAATGTAGCGGTCCTTATGGTGTCTCCAGAGACCCCTAAACTTGCTCTCATTACCCATAGCACTCCTCTGGGTTAAATCAATGGTTTTCAACCTAGGCTGCATGGTAGGGAGTTTTAGAAAACACTGATGACTTAGCTCTGCCTCAGAACTAAGTCTGAGTCAGACTCTCTGGGGATAGATCCCAGGAATCAACATTTTAAAGCTCCCCAGATGATGCTAAAGTACAGGTAGGGTGGAGAACCACACCTTAACACTAGTGATTGTCAACTTTTTTGTGTAAACAAATCAGTTCTGGATTTTGTTAAACTGCAGGTCTTAATTCAGCAGGTCTGGGGTGAGACCTGAGGCTCTGCTTTGGGTGCCGCTGGTGCTCTGGTCTAGGAGCACACTCAAGGAGCAAGGCTCTGCAGCCTTCCACATCACCACAGCTATAGTTGTTTAACACCCCCACCCCCACCTCCCCTGAAGATTCAGTGCTTTCTCAGGACCAAAAATGAGCAGATACCTCCTCTTCTCGAGCCCATCTTCCTTCACCCCCACCAGCTCCACCTCAAACCCCCATAGCTATGAGTCTTACCCATCAGCAACAGGTAGGTTGGAAACTGGAATCTCATCTCAGGTTCAAACCCCTGGTTACAGGGCCTCCCTGGTGGCCTGGGGATTAAGTCTCAGCGCTATCACCGCTGCAACCTGAGTTTGATCCCTGGCCAGGGAGCTAACCCACATATGGTGCTGCAGACCTCTCCTGTCTTGCCTGCTCCTCTCAGCAATGTATGTCAGTAGATCTGCCTGTTCTGCTCCCTACTCTGTCTCTGGTGAATCCTATCACCCCACCCTAACCCCCTGCGCCTCTGGCCTGCACCCCTGCAGTTCTTCTATGCAAAAACCAACAACAACAACACCCTATTTGTATAAGTCAACTTTCTATTCCCAATGTCATCGTCTACACACACTGGTGCCCATAGAACACTGGGAAGCAAATACAAACCTCTTCCATGTTTAAATAAACAGAGAAGTTCTGAGCTAACCAAATTTGAAATTTGAAGGCTTCTTTAGCATGGTATTTATCAGATACTCTAACTGCATGTAAGCATTCAGCAATTGAAAGCAGGCAGTGGTTCCCAAACCTGCTTGACTAGAAAACACTTTATTTGTGAGCCACCTAATAATATTTTGCAGAACTGGTAAGCTATAAAACCCATTTTGGAAAATGTTACTTTAGATTTAGTTCTATAGACTTCAGGTAAGCATAGGGATAGATTAGTATGGAGATTGCTGGTTGGAATTTTCTATTAGCATGCAAGAAAGGAGAACTCTCCATGGGCCTTCATAAATTGTTCATGTGTCTGCAACCATGAGAGCGAAAGACAGAGCCTGAGAAAGAGATGGTCAAAGGTGTTAATTTGCCATGGTTTTGAGGAATAAGTGGGATAATTTTTATGGCTGCTGGAAAGGAATAAATTGCTGCTGCAGTGTTTATGGCACTGAGGAGAAAGGTTGAAACTAAAATATTCTTGCAAAGTCAAAGGTCTTGGGAAATGGGCCAATGGAATGGAGGCTACTCTCTCGAGGATATAATTTCCTCTCTCCTATTTATTATTTTTGAAATAGAAAAGATTCCTGGGAGTGTGGGGGGATACAAGCAGGGCAGCCTACTGTACGTGGGCAAACATCCATGTAGAATATGGATGGATGCTTGCTGAGCTGTTTCTCGCTTTTTATTCACATGACAGCAATCTCCTGGAAATTGATGGGTTTGGGGTAAAAGGCAGCATCTTCACAGCTCTGACTGAGTTTCTACTCTTGTATCCTGCTCCTTGGATAAATTGGATCTTACTGTTTCATCCCCAAAACATAGGTCCCTAATAAACCTTGGTGAATCCTATCACCCCACCCCAACCCCATGGTCAGGGATCTTACCCCTGGATAGAACACCCAGATGGTGATTACCTTGGGATGACAGTGGAGTCCCCGCTTACTCACTAGACTGAGGTGGACAATCCTGGGACTAACCCCGGCCCATGAGATTCTCACATCTGGACTCAGTCACATCTGCTGGACAAGAGTCATGAGGTCAGGACACTGGTGTATCATCCCTGTCTTACCTACCACCATGCTGAAGTGGACGGGCCTCTTTGGAATCTTGATATCTACATTAATAGACAACTTCAAAATTAGGAGTCTCTGGCATTAGCTTAATTGGCAGGCATGCATTTCTCAGTGTACCCTGGTTTACTTCAGTATAAACTTAACTCTGTTGTTATCTGAATTTATTTTCTGATCAGGTGTGTTTGTTAAGGCTTAGTTGAATTCAATAGGAACAATTCTGGGGGTTGAAAGAGAAAGGCTTTATTACTAGGTGTTAGGTGGCTTATAAAATAATTGGTAGGGAAGAAGGACTACGAGAAGCTCTTAGTAAAGACTCCCAGGCCTCAGAGTAAGCCATGCTAGCTGGGAAGACAGGTTTGAAAGTGAAGAGTTAGCAAACTATATGATAATCTCCGTGAAACGAGGGGTTCTGAGCAGATCTTGCCTGCCACTCCTAGCCTCTGCCCTGTCTCTCCCTGCAGAACTCAGATTCCAGTTAAATCTTGTACAAGTGCCTCTGGTTGAGAGGACCTAAAGTGCAGTTTCCCAGACTAGAGAATCTGAGAAATGTAGTTTTTAGCTTTCCTAGTTTCTGCAGTACAGTAAGACATAAGAAAAGGAAGTCAGAACAATTTCCATGTGAGCAAATGTACTATACCAGTCACTGGAGTGACATAGTACTGTCATTGAATGACTGATGGGACCTATTATAACCATCAGACAAACATAGAACTGCTGATGGGAACTACTCATTGGACATGCCCTGCTTCTCATCAAACAAAGCTGCCAAGACAATTTTGTAAAGTCCTGGAAACCAGGTCAACTCTCACCACATTGCTGCTTATCAATGTCACAACATTCACTATACCAGAATTCTACAGCATTAAAATTCTGGAACTTAAGGGGACTCTGAGGAGTCTGCTCAGAACCCCTCGTTTCAATGGCGATTATCATATAGTTTGCTAACTCTTCACTTTCAAACCTGTCTTCCCAGCTAGAATGGCAGTTTTTAGGAAACGTGTCTTAGTCATCATTTTACCCCCAGAGTTGAGCTTGCATCCAGGTGCATGGTGGGTGCTGCATAATCAAAGAAGGGGGGGACAGAGGAAAACGTGGAGGCCCACAGAGGAGACTCCACTTGACCAGTCCTGGCCCGTAAACTTTGGAGAAGGGTCAGGGAAAGCCCAGGCACCCTGTCTAACGTCTCCTCTCTGTAATGTCTCCTCTTCCCATATAGGAGGCCAGGGTCAGGATGAGCAGTCAGTGGTGAGGGTGCTGAAGGTCACGACCTCTGTGGAGTCCTCTGTGGTGGCCATGGCTCCTGCATTCCCAGAAGAGCCAAGTTGGGAGGCCAGGCAGAGGCAGGAGTGAGTCTGAGGGAGAAGTCCATAGAGAGAAAAGATCTCTTCCCCAAAGAACAGAGCCGGAAGTACAAAACCAGGGACTCTGGGTGTCAGAAAAAGAAAGAAGAGGGGCAGTGAAAGGGAGGTCTTGGTTTGGGGGGCATATCTGAGAATAGATGGCATCCTCTGCCTGGTTCTTTCTGGGTTTGTTGAAGCTTAATGCATACTAAGAAGTGTTACAATTGAACGAATGAGCAGCTAGGGTCGGGAACCAGAGACTGGGAGCCAGAGTCTCTCTCTCTCTTCAGCTTGTTTTGTACCACGACCTACTGTCTTTTGTCCAACTGTAACCGGGCTGAGTCCAAAGTCCGGTGGAGCTCGTGCCCCCTGGAGGGGGTTTGCTGATGAGAATGAATAGACTCAGGGAAAATGCTAAGTTTGCAGTTTGGGTGGAGAGTCTGATGAAAAATAAAAGGGACTGAAGGAGAGGGGGAAATCAGTCATCATGATGTAGGAATAGAGGAATCAGCCGCAGAAAATGTAGCCGCCAAGATTGAGAGTTTGGAAATCAGACGCCAGAAGTGTTTGAGCCGCTGGGATAGAGAGTATCAGATTGAGCGTTTTTGGAATCTTTAGTGACTTTGGGACCAGCGACTCTGGAGGCTTTGCAAGTAGCCAACCCACGAAAACTGCTCCCAGTTTTGTCTTTACCGCAGCCGAAGGAAGAAGGCAGAGGCCCGAGGCGGGTGCCTTCCTAAAATGTGTGAGTGCAGTCTGATGGGCCGTCTGTCCGCTGTAGTTGCTGTTTGCAGTTTTGCTGGCCTGGTGCTGTGCTGGAGCACCATGGCAGTTCCGGGAGCATCTCCAGTTGTGTTCTATGTCGTCCTCGTGAGTTGGAAACTCGCCTGCAGTCTGATCGGTATGCGTCTGCAGAAGAGGGAAGACACCATTTTGGAAACGTGGCCTATTGTTTGGAAGAAGAGTTCTACCTCAGCAGTGGTGGGAAGACGCCACCTTTGTAACTTTTCTGGGACTTAAAGGACTGGACATTGCTTTAAGTAAGTTAAACGGCCATATGTTGACTTCAGTAATTCTTTGCTTTTTCCCTGTCTGTTAAATAAATCCCAATATTGTCGTTTCCTAAACCTGAGTAGTCTTACAAATGTACGTGCGGGTGCAGAACCAAGATAGTAATCGGTAAGCAATTGGGGCACTGCCTTTGGCAATTTTGAAAGGCCTCATTTTCCTGCTATCACAACCTGATTAAAGGAATAGGCCTGTGCTCGCAGGTGGAAGTGGGCATCTGCATGGGAGTCTGCTGTGGCTCACAGCACAGCCCCCAGACAGTTCAGTGATTAAATAGCATCTATTCTCTTCCCTAGGTACCCCCTGCCTTCTCCAATGTCTTCTGGGCTGTCTTGCACCTCACTAGTTGTGCATAAAACTATTAGTGATTCTTTATTGCATTTTGGTGAGAAAATTATAGGATACAGACCAAGCATTGCTGTTCTGAGGTTAAGTACTTTTCAGTAGGCTGATATATAACCTAACTGGGAATTTTTTTACTTGTCGTGAATCAAAATAATATGGTTAGTATTTAGAATTTTATTCCCAACCCAGCAGTAACAAATAAGACACAGTAGGGCATTTATTTTAATGAGCATGTACAGGCTATCAGTGTTAGATGGAGTATTTGCTAGATGTATATTATAATTATGTGCTCCATGGTGATGGAGGTGTGCGTGCCTCGGGAGGGACCCTATGGCATAATACTGAGAACAAGAAAGCAAAACCACTAATAATGTTCGTTCCTTTGTTGGTGAGTTCCAAGGATACTCAATCTCCCCTCCTCCCCAGGATGAAGTGACTGGTGAACACACAATGACTCTGTTCTCCTCCCAGTCTTAAAGGATTCACCTGAATACTTATTGATATGTGGTGAGGGTGGTAACGAGAGGGAAGAAACTAATCTGCTAGTTGCTACTGTGTGCTGAGAACCACATTACCTCGGATAAATTTTTGAAATGCATGTTAGCCCTGGAAGAAAAGCATTGCCATGCTGTTGTGACCAGTGAAGTAAGTAGACTCCCAGAAGTTAAGATAGGCTTAACCTACATAGAGCATGACACCATTTACTCATTCAATCACATATGAAGACTGCCTTGTACGGTTGTACTGGTTGTGCACTGCACAACTCCAGAGGGCTCAATTCATGTTGACAACTCTGAAATTTGAGGTTCTTAGCCTGCACAATCATGTGAAATCTATTAAGTTAAATGTGTAGAGAAGGAACACATAAAGAAATACATAGTAAAATGAAGACGTCTGTCTATAAGATACACGTCTTAGAATGTCATATTGAATTTTGAACACACATTCCAGAATTTGAAATTTAAAGGAGACAGTCCCTTATGAATCTGATACTGGACCTCTAGGCTGTCTTGTAGAGGAGGGACTTAGGCTTCTTCACCAGAGGTAATCTGCATCATCACATCCCCAACCTGGTCTTATTCTCCCCCATGTGCTCTGATTTTCACACATGCATTGCTCAGATGTAGTATGTAACTGCCTTTCTGTTTTGTCCATGTCTGATCCTGGCCATCCTTTGGCTTTGCCCACATTAGCTTGTTTCTTACATCTTCCTAAGGCTCGCTCCGGTAGTCCACCCCTGATTTCAGCTTCATTACCCTGCTTTAGGCTGACAGCCGGCAGTGGTTTCACCCCATTATGCGGCTAAGCTAGGACACAGAGAGGTTAATACTTTGAAGGTGCCACCTCTACAGAAAACTTTTCTGCATCTTCTCTTTGGGGGAATTTCTATAGAGCTTTGACTTGGCCTTCTGTTGTTTCTCCAAACTTGAGAATCTCTTCTTTGGGGAATGAACATGCCTTTGGGAAACAGACAAAAGTCACTAGAGGAAGGGAGTGAGTTGAGTCAATCAAAGTAAGATGTGACTGTAAAAATGGAAGCCAGTATTCCTGTATACCCTGTAACCTGTCAACGGTGGTACACAACTGAAGCAAAATTGAGAGACATTCTAAAAGTGAAATAACTGACCAGTCCTCATCAAAATTGCCAAGATTATGAAAGAAAGTGAAAGAATGAGGAGTGGCCAGAGAATGGAAGAAGCTAAAGAGCTGTGTCAACTGTGATGTGGGATCTTGGATTCAATCCTGAAGTAGAAAGAAAACATTAATGGACAAACTGTTAAAATTCAGATGATACCTATAGTTTAGTTAATAATTTTATACCAATCTTAATTCCCTGGTTTTGATCCTTGTGCTGTAGTTATGTTAAAATTGGGGGAAGTTGGGTGAAGGGTACACATGAACTCTAGACTATTTTCGTACTTTCTCTGAAAATCTAAAATTTTTCAAATCACATGTTTTTTAAAAATGTGGACAGGGGGCCATCCTGGTGGCACAACAAGTTAAGTATCAGTACTATGAAGCTATCTGCAGCATGAGTTCCATCCCTGGCCAGGGAGCTTCCCATATGGTGCAGCAGACCTTTCCTGTCTCGCCTACTGCTCCCCTCAGCAGTGTACTTCAGTCAATCCGCCTGTTCTGCTCCCCACTCTGTCTCTGGTGAATCTTCTCACCACCCCAGACCTCTGGCCTACACCCCAGTTCTTGTATGCATAAATAAATAAATCTTTTTAAAAATGTGGACAGGAACCCCCACTTGGGAAGAAATGAAATGAAATTCTACCATACCTGAATTCCTTTCTCCTACCAGTATCTTGTATAGTTTCAGGGAAAATACATCACCATTTTGTTAACCCAGAGCATTTTGCTGTCATTGACTCCTCCACTTTGAGAATAACTAGTCCCGTTTTCATAACTATCCCGATAACCTATATTCATCATCCATTTTCAGTTTCCACTGTGGAATCCCAGGTGTAACTCCTCTTCCAAATGCCCGTTCTCACTGTCAGACTTGTTTTGGGATTGCTATCATTCTCTACCTGATAGACCCCATTCTTCTCAGAATCCTTGCCAAACTGTAGCTCAGGGCTCAATTCCAGCCACTTGTGGGCTTCCCCCTCCCAAAGGCTCCAACCCAGTTGAATCTCAGCCTACCCCCTCAGCTAGAAGACAGTAGCTGGGAACCTGGAGTTTCAGATGCATTTGAGCAAAAGCAATATTGCTGGAAATGAAGAGATTAACTATTCTGAAACGCCACCTCCTTTAAAACATGCAGGTGCATTTATTGCCAATGCAGATTTACACAGCCATAACTTGTGAGTGTTGTGACTTCAAACTTGAATTCCAGGGAAAGTCAAAATGAATCAATTAGAGAGCGATGGAAAAAGCTGCATTTTATTCAATTCAAAACTGTTTGTTAAATTCTGCCATGGAGCAGACTCTGCACTATGTGATGGTAGCACAGAGATGATTAAGAGGCGGTCTTTGTTCTTGAGCAGAAGCAAGTGTGGTGGGATGAGATGCAACAATACTGGATTTAATGTGAAATGGGGAGGGAGAGAAGCTCTTGGGTAAAACCAGGTTTTTGGGGTTTTTTTCCCTGGAGCAATGAAAGGGCATCTGCTAGATGCTGAACAGAATATTAATAACGTTGGAAGGAGGAAATGGTCTCTGAGTGTGTCTCATCTTCACTCAATACTTGCAACAGCAGTTCACGTTTCCTTCTCAAGCCCTTCATTTCCAATGTCCTTCTACTGACCACATATGCAGATGCCCTGCTAAGTGATAATTCATTGACTCCTCAACCCCCTTGCCTAGCAGCATAACTAGGGAATCTTAGTAAAAGTACATAATCCCCAGGGCCCTACCCACACAACCCACACCCCCCAAGATTGCAATTCAGTAGAATCAAGGAGCTGCTACTTTACAGATTCATTTCAAGCAAGGAATTTCTCCATTGTCCCTTTAATAAGAGGACACGCATCGCTCTGGGCACTTGCATACAGCAGGCCAGAGGATGTCATGGGTAGGACCAGAGCCTTGATGTGTTCTACCCCAGGGGGCACCAGGCACATGGGATGTAATGAGAGTATTGCTTTCTATGCTGAGGCTAAGTCAGCCTAGGTCACAAGCAGCAGCATGGGCCATAATCTATGGAATAAACTGTTCCCCACACTATACATGGTACACAGTAGTCCTGCAAGGATTTAGATTAGCGAGATGCTTGGAGTCCTGTGGCCTGTCTTGGTGAGGTGGGAGCCACTTCTGAAGGTGGAGGGGGCACTCACAGAATCTACCAGGCTATAAAGAACACCCGGCAGGAGCCGGGCAGTCAGGCTAATGTATCGGATGGAGCTCTGAGCCTACATGGGCCATGCTCGTCCTTCTCCATCAGCATTTCGTGGCCAGTGCACAGCTGAAAGTGACAATGAATATTCATCCTCTGGCCACCCCAGAGTCACTTGACTCTGCATATGCAAAATCAGAACTTGCTTGGACTGGCAGAGAGGGAAGATTCCCCCAAAGAAAACATCTGATAGAGTGGGTTGAACCAATGTGAAAATAAAGCCAGGATGGTAAAGGAAAGAACATGATGGAAGTGACTTCCATCTCTGCACCTGCTTGCAAGATGCCATCCTGGGGCGAGGAACATTCACACTCAGGAAAGAACACAGTCTTGGCCTGAAGACAGGTTAAGTTTAGCTCCTGCTCACCCATTCATTCGCCCTCTTTCAGGCCCTAAGGCAAAAAGAGAAAAAGGAGTAAAATAATAGTATCTTTGCCTAAAGGCAATTAGAGGTTGGATGGGTAACTATCTAAATAGAGCAACATATGCACCTTAAAAAATGTTCCTTATTAAGTGCCTACTGCATGCTAAGTGTTTTGAGGGTTTTTTTTTTTTTATCTCATTTAGTCCTTGTAATTCCTCTGCCAAGACAGCTACTGTAGTCTCCACTTTACAGGTGAAGGAATTCAGAAAAATTAAGTGGCTTTGCCACAAAGTCATACACCTCGTAAGAGATGAATTCAGACTCTTAAGATTTTACAGGATCTAAAGTTCGTGTTCTTGCCTTACAACTATTCTGCCTCCTATGACATAATTTGAAAAAAAGTCCAATATTTCAGGGCATTGTGAGATAGGCACTGGTCCCAGCATGGTGAAGGGTAATCGGAGCAGATTCTCCACCAGGACCAACTCAGACTGGGAAAACATCCAGGTATCAACCATGCTTGAATCATGAAGTCTTTTTAAAAGCCATTTGCCTGTTGGCACCATCTAAACTAGGCAGCCCCCTCATGGGCAGGCGGGCACAGCCTAGCATGAATGGGGAACTGTTCTTCGAGGGTTCTTCAAGTGGGCACCGCAGGCCTGGAATAGCAGGCCACACTGGCCTGAGGCAAAGCATTCAGTCCCTGCCAGTGACTGACACCCCATTTACTCAGATGGGGAAATGGATTAGAAAGGAGGGCTTTGGTGGCTTGCTCATTCAGTAAGTCAGAGCTTCGATAGAGTACCTGAGAGTCCGACACCAGAGTCTTGCCTTGCCCCACATGGGCTAGAAGTACAGGATAGGCTGTTAGAGGGTTATTAGAGCCCTCTGTGCATCTGGAGTTCAGACGAGGATTATCGTTAATCCAACCATAGGAACTAGCTGCCCCTGGGAGTTTATCTGGTCCTACTCCTTCATGCCCTACCCGGAATCTGAGGCCCAGCCAGGGTCAGCATCATGTGGGGTGATTTAGGGTGAGACTGACCCCCAGTTAGTAACCAAGATGTCTTGACTGTAGCATTTATCTCATCTGCTCACACATTATACATCAATTGATTCTCTCTCTCTCTCTCTCTCTCTCTCTCTCTCACACACACACACACACACACACACACACACACACACACACACTAATAATCCACGAGGAAACTGGCCATTTGAAGTTCAGGGACTTGCCCAAGTTCCCATAATTAATGAGTGTTGAAGTTTGGCTTCCAACTCAGATCCAAACACTCCAAATGTTACCCCATAGTTACTAGGTTATGACCATACACCTTTAATATGGCACCAGAGAAGAGGCAGAACTGCTCACTCTGCTGGTACCAGAGCTCTACTCAAACATTTCATAATGGGCATCATGAGGCCCAGGGCTCACTCCCCACATGCAGCCCACTCGCGCACACACGCACAGCTTCTCTCAGCCAGTCCTCTCCCTCCTTCTTCCCCGCCTTGAGAGCCCAGCAGGCTTTCCCACCCATTATCCAAATGTACTCTGGGTTTGTACCCAGAAGCTTAATTTCACATCTGGCAGGAAGTAATTGTGCAAAGTTGCTGAATCCTCTTCTCCACCCCCTTTAGGGGTTCATCAAACCCCATCATCTCAGAAGTGTCAAAATATTTTCCATTCCCTGGCAAAAACAAAAGTAGCAACAGAGTTGGAAAAGTCCATAACAATAAAACCAAAAACCAAGCAGCTTTAAAAAAAACTCTCCTACGAGAATCTGGGTGGTTGTGGGTTTTGCCCAAGAGCTATGTAGCTGAAAAATCCCATGTATTCAATGTCAACTAAGGTGAGGTTTTGAAAGAGGAAACTCTAAAACACACCCAAACAGGGAGAGCCTCCAGTCAGCATGGCTTGATAAGCTCAGAGAAGGAAGCAGATGTGAGGATGGGAATATTTGTTGAGTGTCTTCTACTGCAAAGCATATACCATAGGTAGCATTGCTGACTCCTTACACAGTGGGGTATGAGCCATTTTACCTATTTTGTAGGTAAGGATTCTGGATTAGGATTCTGAGATCTTTGTCCTGGCTTTGCTACTAATTGACTACACAACCTTAAATTAAATGGTATAAATCCAGAATGGGTCTTTGAGATCATCAGATATTCTCTGGAAGCGTGAATACCCAGCCTGTGTGTAGCAAGCCTCCTGGTTTGTCCCTCTGGCTGATATAACTAACTGCTCATTGGTCATGCTCAGGAATCCTGGTGAATTTTCAGAACCTTTCTTAAAATAGCCCTATATCGGTAACCACCTCCTGTACATTGAAACTGAGTCAAGAGATAATATTTACCATATCTAATCTAGATCAAGTCTTTATTTTTAAGATGAGGATACCAAGGTTCAGAGAGGAACAGTAGTCTGCTTAAGATCACAGAGCAAATCGGAGACAGACAGGTCTAGAACTCAGGCCTCAAGACTCAACTTGCAGGCCCTGCCTAATACAGTTCCTTGTGAAGGGAGTGACCCTGCAAGCCCGACGTGGCGACACAGTTCATTTCCATTGTTTTTGACCAAAAGCATTTAAATTCTGGAAACAGCTCCTTGGACTCTTCCTTCCAGAACGCCCTTTCCTCTGCTCTGACGGAGCAGCTGAGATGAACACAGCACCCAGCCAGTTAATGTGTGCCTGGCATTAGCACAAAACTAACATTTTATTTCCCTTCCATAGTATGTAATTTCTTTGGAAGTTGAAGTGTAATGAAATTGGTGTTTATTATAATTAATAAAAGCCCCATAACTTTAAATTGGGTCATAAATCTTACAGGGAAATCCAATACCGCTCTAAGAGTCATTCCTTTCCCAGAAGGGGCTCTTTAGAGGAAGGACTTGCGGGCTCCCTCCTCCCAAACAGAGGCTGGCTGTGCTCACCGGGGCGGCTGACTCTCCTCTGCCAATCTATTCGGGTCACCACAGAGCACACGTAGCTCGCGGCTCTGCAAACATAAGACGTGTACCTTATACCAGCCTGAAGATGTTGCTGGAATGTGAGCATTGCCTGCATTATCAGCTTCACCAAAGTCTCTTTTTTGAAATAAGACTATGTGCCATGTTCCAGGACTGTGCTACTGCAAGAAGGAAGATGCAATTCTTGTCTACCCTGAGGACTCCTCAAATGTTCACAATCCAGTGAGAAAGCCACACTTGTAAGCTCACGTGTGCAATTCAGTGTGGATTGAACAAGTATAGCAACAAGATAGTCATGAAGCCATTCACTGTCTCTTTGAGTGACGTAGACAGAGATAGAGATTATTCAATTAGACGGGAGCTAGTGGTGAGAAGAGAGTGGAAAGTGTCTAGGAGTTGCCAAGTGAGCACAGCAGTCTTCTAACACATTATGCTCTTTGCAGCCCCAGGACCTTTGCACTTGCGGGCTGCTCTACATGGATTACATATCTCCACATCTTTGAGTGGCTGCTTCTTGGCTTTCAGATATCAGTCCTCCATGAAAGACCTTTCCTCCAACCCCACCCATGTTCTCTCCTTTCCAGTTTCTTGCTATCAATTGCCTTTTCTATTTCCTTTACAAAATCAGTCACTCTGTGATGTTATATTTGAATTTATTTGTGTTCTTATCCATTTCTGTTTCCCAGATGCTGAGTACTATGCAAATGCTGTTGCAAGAACCCTATCTAGTTTATTCCATATTGTAGTCCCCATACCTAGAACAATTCCAGGCACCTAATGGACAATTAATAACTATTTGAGGCAAATATTCATGAATATTGTATGGCTCATTAAAAAAAACTTGTTTTAAAGCAGATTACAAAATTGCATGCAGTGCAAGAAGGGAAGACGTCAAAGTGAAAGAAAAACAGGGCAGGAAAATAAAATCACCACCCAGATATGTCAGGGAGGGTTGTGGGAGTAGAGAGATGGTTAATAAAGATGTTGGGGTCTGTTTGCCGTGGGATGTGTACTCTAAGCCCCTTCATTACCCTCCCCTTGAAATTTTAGTACTTTTTCATAGCTCATTAAAGTAAATGAGTAAATAAAACCCCACCAAACCAGGAATGGGACTGGCATATCCATGTCTTAGGCCTTAACACATCTTGTTAGCGGTGGGTAACAGATTTTGTCCTGAGTTTCCTAATAGCCAAAACAAGAAGAGAGAATGAAATTTGATAACTTTCAAACCTATGTGATAAACCCACGGTCATTGTTAAAGGGAAACTCAGGTTTTCCTGGATCTGAAACTTGAGAGAAAATTCTCTCATTGATCCTCACAAGGGAAAGATGTTATGATATGGTGTCCTCAATGGCATCCCTTCAGCGTGTTCAAAGGGAGTTTCACTGTAGCAGGAGAATGATGTAATGCCAAAAGGCAATTTGGTAAAGTCCTTTGTATGAGCAGCCCAAACCAGGCCATCTCGGCTCATCTCTAATGGGCTGAACAAGAGAAGGAGAACATCTTAGAAAACAGAAATATTTGGGCCTCCCTGGTGGCACAAGGGGTTAAGTCTCAATGCTGTGAAACTATCACAGTCACTGCAGCAGGAGTTTGATCCCTGGCCAGGGAGCTGACCCACATGGCACAGCAGACCTGTCCTGTCTTGCTTGCTGCTCCCCTCAGCAGTATATTTCAGTAGATCCACCTGTTCTGCTCCCCATTCTGTTTCTGGTGAATCCTTTCACCACACCACCCTTCCTCCCACACTTCTAGCCTAGACCCCAGCTTGTATGCATAAATAAATAAATCTTTAAAAAAAGAAAATGGAAGGATTTACTATATTTGGCTCTCCAGTTTGAGTACATGTATATTTACAAATATTACACTGTCTTGATGAATTGATCCGTTTATCATTATATAATGATCTTTGTCTCTTATTAAGTTTTTGTCTATTTTGTCTGATATAAGTAGAGCTATTCCTGCACACTTTTGATTTCTATTTTTATAGAATATCTTCTCCTTTCCCTTCACTTTGAGCCTGTGTCCTTAAAACTGAAGTGAGTCTTTTATAGATAATTGGTTCTATTTGTTTTATCCACTCATCCACTCTGTCTTTTAATTGGAGATACAGTTCATTTAAATTCAAAGAAATTATTGAAAGATAAGGATTGACTTACTAATGCCACATTTTAAACTGTTTTCTGACCATCTTCTAGTTCCCTTTTTTCCATTTGTCCTCTCTTGCTGTCTTCTTTTTTGAACTGATGATTTTCCATAATGGGATGCTTTGATTCCCTTGTCTTTATCTTTTGTATGTACACAAAAGGTTTTTGCTATGTGGTTACTGTGAGGCTTACATAAAACATTACACAGATATACCATCTATTGGAAGTTGATAACAACCCTTAACCCTTTTAACAATATAAAGTACATACATACTCTAACCTTTTATCCCCCCTCCTCATTTTATGTTTTAGATGTCATAATTTAGCTCTTTTTATATTCTGTGTCCATTAGCAAGTTATTGTCACTATAGTTAATTGTTATACTTTTGTCCTTTGGACTTTTTGCTAAAGTAGTTAATACCATATTATAGTATTAGAGTATTCTGAATTTGGAAATATACTTACCTTGTGTTGTATATTTTTTCAAGTTACTGTTTAACATCCTTTCACTTCAGCTTGAAGAATTCTGTTCAACATTTATTTAAGTCAAGTCTTATGATGGTGAAGTTCCCAAAACTGGGAAGAGAGTTGGACATTCAAGTTCATGAAACTCATAGTTCCTCCCAAAACTTCAACCCTAGATGACCATCTCCAAGACGCATTATAATAAGTTTTCTATAACAAAAAAGAGAGAGAACCATAAACTTAACAAGAGAAAAAAAGTCCCTTACATATACGACAACCCCCTTAGCAGAAACATTGTAGGCCTGAAGACAGTGAAATGATACACTCAAAGTTTAATTTAAAAAAAAAAGTTGCCAACCAAGAATACCCAGAAAAGTTCAGAATTGAAGGCAAGATACTTTCCCAATACTCAAAAGTCAAGGGATTTCACCTGATAGGACCATGAAGTTCAAAAGGCACTTACCCATCCAACTTTTTCATCTCACCCTCTGCAAGTCCATGCAGTTTTTTGAAAGTGGAAAGCAGGTTTTCCCAATGGACAGGTGGGCTGAGTGAGAATTGAAGCATTTAAATGTCCTCCCACAGGAAATACTCAGCAACAGGTAAGGCTGGGACTAAGTCCAGGCATTGGTAGCAGTTTAGACTCAGGTTGTGGAGCAGACCATCTGGGTCTCATTCCTGGCTCCCCAATCACTGACTGGTAAATGTGGGTGAGTTCTTTACTGGGGCTCCACTTCTTCATCTGCAGACTATGCACAGGAGTTCTTGAGGAATAAATGAAGCATTGCCTCTGAAAGCACTTAGCACCATATGGCATATGGCAACACACCAGGACTGTAGTTATCAACACTCTTCATATTCCAGGTATGAGATAGGTTACAGCTGCAATAGAAGACACTGGCAAAGGCTTTTACCAAAATGCAGACAACATGTAGCGTGTAGGTGTTTGCCCCATTCTCACTTGGAGATTGGTGTCAGATTGGAGGCAAGCATTGAGAATCTGCAGATAGACAATAGCCCTTGCCTGCCCTGTTCTCAGCAGAAGGCCAAATCTAATGACCTCTTGGCAACTTGGGCAGGATGGCTCTCCTGGAAGAGGACAGAACTACCCAAACAAAGCCAACCTCTAGGGAAGCACTACCCAATAGAATTTCCGCAGTGGTAGAAATAGTCTTAAATGGATGCTGTCCAATATGGTAGCTACTAGCCATGAGTGGCCATACAGCACTTGAAATGTATTTAGTGTGACTGAGGAATCACATTTTTATTTTAAAATACTAATTTAAATTTAAGTAGCCTTAATGGGTACTGGCCACCTTATTGGACAGTACGTCTTTAGAAATGGAAACTTGAGCTCCATACTAGGGCCATGGGATAGTGCCTCCCCTGGGCTGAGTCCTGCTCTTTATAAATGCTGGAACATTGTTATACTTGTTTGAGGGACATGACCTTTCTCCATACCCATTTTTTGATTGGCACTATGCCAGCCAGTCCTGGAAAGGGTGTGAGATCCCAGAGGAGTGGATCTTAGTGGTCTGGTTCTGAACAACCTTTGTATCTTCTGCTGACACAGTGCTCACTACTCCAAGTTCATGAGCTCTGATTGTCTAGCTTATGCTTCACTCATCTGTTAGGCATGTCACATCTGTGCTGCAATGAGGACTGAGCTTACCTGTTCTGAGGTGCCTAGCCTAACAATGGGCACTAATGAAGGTTTTAAGACAGGTGTAAATATCTGATTGAAAAGGCAGAGATAGACTAGGAATTGCAACTCACTTTCCTATTATCTCTGTAAGTAGAAAGGCTGCCTCCTCATTGTGGAAAGGCTTTTTTTTTAAAAAAAACAAAGAATTGCTTGTCGTGGGTTAAATTAAACCCATGTTCTGATATTAAATGCAACATAATTCAACTCAATGCTAATAATGATGGGAAATCGTAAGAATTATCTTTCACAGTAAATTACCTCTGAGATTGCAGGTACTCCTCATCAAAAATAAATTCAATATAAAGAACACTAAACATGCAGAAGTGATAAATTATGGATAGAATCTACCTTCCATCATTTGTGCCTCTTAGTTGGGAGTTTCAAGTAGCGGCTGTGACTTTAGGGAAGTCATTTCCTATGTGGACTGCAGGGTCCTCACCTGAAAAATGAGGGGGTTGATCGAGATGCTCTCTGAAGAGCCTTCCAGCTCAGACAATTTATCAGTCTCGAATTTCATGCAGCTGATCTGTTTGGCATTTCATTCTCCAATCTCCCCACCACAACAGAAACTTGCTAATTTAATAAACTGAGCAACTCCTGGGAAGCAACTGACAGGAGCAGCTCCTTTCTTGTCCCCATCCCACGCAGGAAGCATTTGTACTCAGCAGCATGAATTTGAGTCGCAGCCTCTATCCTTAAGGCCAGGCCTGGGGAGGTGGGACTGGCAGGGGAAGAAGACCCTCATATGTCCCTTGTTTCTGCCATCCTGTAGCCTCCCTCCTTGTGGACTGGGACCGTTTGTGACAGAGAGCACCAAAAGGTAGCTGAGGGCTTCAGAGAAAGGGCTTTTTCCTTCTACCCTCACCCTGCAGCCCCCTCCATTCACCACCCTCATATTTAATGATCTCCAAATCTCTATCTGACGTGCACTCACAACCAAGGTTCAGAGAGGTTAATTGTACTTTAATTGCCTTCTTATCCAGAGGCATCTACATTATCAATTGTGACTGGGAGGCATGGGGACAGATGACTAACTCCTCTGGCCCCTTGGTACTTCCAGAGCCTTCTCACTGCCCCCTCCCACAGCATCACACTCTTGCAGCTCTCTCTGCTCCTGGTCTATACCTTCCTGCAGCTCCATGAAGCCAGCAGGGCTTTTTGTTATCTCTGGGAGTCCCAGGGCCTGCAGCCTAAACTTGATATGGGGCAGGTAGAGTAGGAAATGAAACAGCTGAGCTGAGGAAATCATGGAATCTTATCATGCAAAGGAGCCACTCCCTCCTGCCTTCGACTTCCTATTCCAGCCATGAGCTTGCTCTCCCCATGATCTCTTCTTAATTGCAGTGCCTTTGCCTTCACTGTCCAGGCTGGTCCTGCCCCTGCCCTGCCCTCCACCTCCACTCCCGCCATCCCATTTCTCTTCTTTATCCAGTTAACCTTTACTCCTTGAAAATGTGGCTCAGTTATCATGTCTTCCTGCTATCCTTCTCCAGCATATCTTCTGGCCATCACTCCCCAACAATGCCATCTGCTTAACTGTTTTATGTATCTATATTAAACTAAAGTTGCATTACATTAAAATAATCCTTTTACATGTCCCACTGAAAATGCTAACCTGTACATCTCCAGATTAGCTCAGAAATAAGGTACAGTCTGAGCCTACAGGAATTCAAAACTCAAAGGTCTGTGGGGGATGGGGCTGACCCAAGGTGTTATTCCTGACAACCTATCCCTCTGCATCCTCCTCCTGCACATTCTATCACTCGGACACTCAGTCCTTCAAGAAATTACACCTGGAAATAGTGAGGACCTCACCCCCGATCCTTCCATGGGCAGTATTTTTTTGTTGTCTTAGGGGCCACTGAACTGCTAGTCACTGCCTGAAAGTTACCAGGCCTTCAAGAGCCCCTGCACAGTGAGCTCTTGTTTGCACTTTAAAAGACCACCTCCTCCATGAAGCCTTCCCTGATACCACAAGACAGTCTTTAGTTCCTTCTTCTGGGATCTCAAAGCCCATTGTAACAAGGGTGAACCTCATTTTCACTCCACAGTAAATGTATATTTGCTTGTCTGTCTCCCTCCACTAGTGAGTGAGCAACTCAAAGACAGAACCTTGTGTGAACCTTGTCTTGTTCAGGAGCTTGACAGAGTTCCTGGTAGGTGGCTGGCATGGAAAGACTGTTGCTGATTTAGTTCATGGACAGGTGAATGGTGAGAGCAATCCTGGAAGATGCACTTGAGGTCGCCGGCTCACTGCAGCACCTGTTAACACTGCTCACACGCAGCACAAGTGGCAGGTAGCATGTCATCTTCTCCTGTTTCTACAAACTAACATGATGAGGCTGTCAGCAATGGGGAGCTCCACAGATAGGTCTCCCTGCTCCCTCATTCTGTAGTGACAGAAAAACTGCGTTTGCTTTTCCTTGGGCCTGTGGATTGGTGCATCTCAAGTATGACTGTGTCTTCATAGCACTTGAGAGTCTTGTTAAAATTCAAGTTCTGATTCCCTAGACCTGGGAAGGAGTCTGAGCACCCGTAGTCCTGTTTTGGATGATATTTTGAGCTGTGAGAATTTACTCCATTTCTTATAGAAAGAGCCATGTTTTCTAATGAGAAGACTCAAAAAACCAGAGGACAGTGTGGTGTAGGATAAAGTGTGCTTGGAATTAGACTCGGGTCAAATATTGGTACTCCTTTACTACCAGCTTGATCTCACTGTATTTTCCTAACTTTCTGGAGCCTTGGATTCTTCCTATGCAGAACTGAAGCAATGTACCCTTGTAGACCCATGTGTGTTTGAATGAAGATATGTTAAACATGTAAGATCCTCGCTGTCGTATTCCATAACTGTTTGATGCCTTCTCAATGGAGCTGATTTCCATACTCACTGTGCTCTCTGATAGTTCAAGTTGCTGATTTTGCATCATCAGATCCCCTCTGGGAAGAAACTTACATTCCTGCTCTTGGCACCAGGGTTCTTGCTGTGGCCAATAAGATGTGAATGGGAGCACTTGTATCATTTCCAAGATGGAACATGAAGGATCAGTGTGCCTTCTGTCATCTGCACCCATCTTTCATGAGATTGTCCATAACAGAATCAAGGGCTGCCCTTTACCCAAAGTAAAGGTGACATGGAGCCATGTCCCAACCAATTTACAAGGAGACTATCAATGAGTAAAAAAAAAAAAAAAATCCATGTTTTTGATTGTTGCTCAGATTGAGGGATTGTTCATTACTGTAACCCAGTTTATCCTGGCTGATAAACCCTACCACACGTTTCTCCTTCCTATGTGCTTTATGCGAGGTATTGAGATTACACATATGATTAGGATAGCAATTATGTTCTCAGCATACTCAGAGTTTAGTGAAAGAGCCAGAAATGTAAGTCCCCATGGACAGACCACAACTGTATTCAGTTAACCTTAGTGGAGCTGTAACTGGGTGCTTCCAGACTGCAGAAGAATGATGAGTGAATCCTTCCCAGGCAATTAAGAAGAGATCATGAAGAAAGGGGTACTGAACTAGGTGTTGAAAAATGAGTTGACTTTTGACTGGACATCCTAGTCCATAGAACATCATTTAGACAGTGTACTTTTGCACCAGAAGTCTCATATTTCAGTTTTGACTCCAGCATTTGTTTGCTGTGTGGCCTCAAGCAAGACACGTAACCTCTGCCTGTCACTTTCCTTTTCTGAAAAGTAGAGTTGATAGTGCATCGCATAGTGGGGGATATTTACAATGCAAGCATTGCTCTACACATCTAGCTTATACAATAGACATGATAACAGGTACTGTAATAATCCTCTCTTGTAATAGGGCAGATAATAATGTCTGCTTACAATTTTGAAGATTTACTTCATTCTAAAAACTGTGCTTTGGACACGCCCCCAAAACATGGCAGCGAACAGATGCTAGGATCAGGCTCTCCCACAAAAAATCTATTTATGGAGAAAAATATCCCTAACTTTGAGAGCTGACTCGAAGAGAACTGGATACCCTACACAATACAATCAACCCTGGGGGTGCTTTAGACTTAAAAATAAACCGAATATTTTTGCACACAATACATCTGATAAAGGACTAATAACAAAAATTTACAAGGAACTCACACAACTCAACAAAAACAAAGCCAACAACCCAGTCAAAAAATGGGCAGAAGAGCTCAAAAGGCACTTCTCCAAAGAAGAAAAGCGGATGGCCAACAGATACATGAAAAAATTCTCAACATCACTTATAATCAAGGAAATGCAAATCAAAACCACTATGAGACACCACCTCACACCTGAGAGGATGGCACACATTAAAAATACAGGCAACAACAAATGCTAGAAAGGATGTGGAGAAAAAGGAACTCTTCTACACTGCTGGTGGGAATGTGAACTGGTCCAGCCACTATGGAAAGCTGTATGGCGATTCCTCAAATTGCTAAACATGGAGCTCCCATACCACCCAGCAATACCACTTTTGGGAATTTACCCAAAGGACACAAAAACACTAATCCGAAAGGATACATGCACCCGTATGTTC
>PVIJ01011188.1:0-55935 GCA_004024925.1 Scalopus aquaticus | reverse complement strand
AGCAGCGACGCGAGTTCGACGCCCGGCCGGGGAGAATCCCACATGGTGCGGCAGACCTCTCCTGCCTCGCCCGCTGCTCCCCTCAGCAGTGTATTTCTGATCTGCCTGTTCTGCTCCCCACTCTGCCTCTGGTGAACCCTCTCGCCGCCCCACAGCTCTGGCTTGTACCCCAACTTGTATGTATAAATAAAAAAAAAAAATAAATAAATAAATCTTAAAAAAAAAAAAAAAAATAAAATGCCTTTCAAAAATTGTTTACCTTAAAGCAACTTTATCTGTGGGCTATCAAAATGGTCAATCTTGTTCCATTCAGCATGAACTTAACAAATATTAGTGGAAACTGATGTAATTTAAGATTGGCCTGAACTCTGAAGTACCAGTGTTAGTTAACTCTTTTCCCTATCTGCATGCATTAGGTTTGCCAAACCAGGGATTGATCTTTGTATAAATAGCCACTGTGATACAAGGGCAGTGTATTGTATCTTTGGGATGTTCTTTTTTTTATTTGGGCCCCTAGAACTGAATATAGTATCCTTAATTGATTATGGGATTATGGAATAAGCTCATCTCCAAATAACAAAACAGGAATAAAAAAGAATTGGGTAGTAAATAACTGATACTATATGTTATTTAGAGATGAGCTTATTCCATAATTGGACTGCACAGGGAAACAAGTTGTTTGAGAAACAAAACCTTGATGAGTTTTTGTCAAGTGCTTTTTAATTCTAATAATTGTATTAATTGACCAAATAGTGCACTCAGTGGTCATTTGAGATGCCAAGGAAAGCATTGTGATGAACACCAAATTGAATTAAATATTTAACCAGCATTTATATTAATCTGATCATACAGGCATGCATGACTTTTTATTTATGCTTTTTCCCCCCATTAAGGACTAGAGTTGGCAAACTGCAGCACGTACTACCTGTGTTTTTATAGACTGGGAGTTAAAAATGTTTTGGTTTTGGGGTTTGTTTGGTTTTTTTTTTTTCTTACATTTTTAAAGGAAGAGGATAAGCTATATGACAGACTGATCTGAAAAGCCTAGGATAATTTGTGTGGTGGCTATATACAGAGTTTGTGGATTCCCAAACTAGAGCAATTAACAGAAGTATTTAACGTCTAAAACAAATGATGTTCAAATGGCAACTGGTAAGCTAAAGAACCTACTGACCATCAGGGGATCATTCAGTACATGGCAATGGGCAGCCAGCTTCGCCAGGATGTCAGAATACAAATATTAAGAACTGGCTAAGTAGGCAAATAATTACATATGCTACTACATAGCCAGAGATGTGGCATCACTAAAGTGAATTTATAATAACATGTGAAAAATGTATTTTAGCATATTTACATTATTGGTGTAGGTCCCTATCTTATATATCTGACATACAGGAAGAAAAGGAAGATATATCACAGCAACTAGCAAATACAAACTGACTTTTAGTACATTCTTCTAATGACAATTTGGCTTAATTCTCACTTCTCTCTTGCTTAACTACCTAGCTCTAGATAGTTGTACAATATTTTCTAAAGTATGTTGGCAAGAAATGGAAACGACAGGTTTAAGTATGTTTTGAACCAAGGTATGTATCATGCTCAGTATTCAAAGAATGTCATAAGTGATATTAATGAATGGAGTGAGCTGTGCCTGCCTGCTGGCTGGGAAGGCATTAGTAACCTTCAAAGATGGCAAGTTTTCAAGCAGTGGAATCACAAATTACTGTCAATACTTCATTGGCAAACTACTAATAGTGTTAACCCCTTCCTCCACCAGGGAGGCCCTGATTAAGTCTCAGCACTATGATGCTATTGGCAGCCACTGCAGCAAGAGTTCCATCCCCAGACAGGGAGCTGACCCACATGGCATAGCAGATCTCTCCTTCCTTGCCCGCTGCTCCACTTAATAGTGTATTTCAGTAGATCCGCCTGTTCTGCTCCCCACTCTGTCTCTAGTGAATCCTCTCACCACCACCCCGACACCTCTGGCTTACATCCCAGTTCTTGTATGCATAAATAAATCTTAAAATAAATTAACCAGACATAATAAAGTCAAGATTTCCTATCAAGACGATGAACTCTTCAGTGAGGTGTCAACATTTTATAAGGCATTATCAAAGCTATATATAGTTGGTCATCAGTGCCAGTACATCCCATATGTATCTGCCCTTTTTGGGCAGCCTTTGACTCATGCCAGAGTTTAAAACAGCTGTATACTTAATCACAGTCCCCCAAAAGAGAATTTTTCTTTGAGGCATGAATAAGTAGTGTACTTCTGATTACTGTTGTTAGGTCCTTGGTAACTTCAAGCTGAAATGGTGTTTAAAAGCTTAATTTTCTAGAAGCTAATTGATAAAAATGAGAAGTTACCATGTAAGGCAGGTTTCTGGTCACAAACATGACTAACATCTAAATAAAACACTTCCAATAAAAAAAAAATTTACTCAATTTCCATCCCAATTCCAGTTCAGCATCTCATCCAGAGCCTACCCTAGCATTCCAGGTGCAAGCCAGAACCAGCTTTGGGCAGAATCTTTCCATCGCAGGGCACACACGTTCTTACTCAGGAACAGTTTATATACCTCAGTTCGCACATTTTTTGGGATGTGGGAGGAAACTGGACTACCCAGAGGAAACTCAGACGTGAAGATGCAAAATACACAGAACCCTGTTAGGAATCAACCCCCGACCCCTTAATATAATGAAATGATGTTATTCCAAGGACTTGCTGTATATTTTATTGATAATTTCACAGGACACTGGTTAGGGAATTTAAATGGTAAAAATATATACTATTTTTACAAAATCCCATGCAGTTTTTATTAGTATGGTAAAAAAACATCTACCCATTTTTAACTATACAGTATATGTTTCTAAAAGCAAGTACCTTTCTGCATGTTGGGTTCAACATGAACTGATACTGCTTCCAGAAGGATCATCTGTTGGTAAACTTTGTGTAGTAGCCTGTGATCCCAGCCATTGATTGACTGGGAAATAAATCATGGAGAATCCAAGTGCAATTCTATATAATTACAACTTTACACACACACACACACACACACACACACACACACCCAAAGCATAGATTACACTACTGATTGATCAGAATTCTTTTTCTCGTGATTTTATGAAATCGAATTATTTGTAATGAAGACTGAACATCAGATTCCCAATAGAAGATGGAAAATAGGGAAAAACATTTTTGCAATTTGGGAGTAATTTCAAGCAGGACTGCTTTTAAAGTGGTACCTTTTGCCAAGACAGGCTTCATTTGTTTCACACTCCCAGAAAAAAAGCTTAAATTGCCCTAACAAGATTTACTTCCAAATGTGTTTCCCTAGTTCCTATTACTCAGATTCTTAACGAGTTTTGCGGATCTTCTGACAGATTCATAAAGCTTAAGAATCCCTTGTCGAATTTTAGATGTATATTACATAGCGCCTGCACAATTCTGAGAACATGGAACAGAAACCCCTTGTCACGTGTTAAAATTTTGGGAGAAGGCTTAAGCAAGGAGGCCCATAATTAAGGGTGTTTCAGGGGCCTCCCTGGTGGCGCAGCGGTTAAGCGCTGCGCTGTGGAGCTGTTGGCAGCACGCGATGCGAGTTCGACACCCAACCAGGGAGAATCCCACATGGTGCGGCAGACCTCTCCTGCCTCGCCCACTGCTCCCCTCAGCAGTGTATTTCTGATCTGCCTGTTCTGCTCCCCTCTCTGTCTCTGGTGAACCCTCTCACCGCCCCACGCCTCTGGCCTGTACCCCAGCTTGTATGTATAAATAAATAAATCTTTAAAAAAAAAAATTAAGGGTGTTTCAGCAGTGTCCTTCAGTTGTAAATTCTAAATTTGAGGTGGAATGATCCCCTTAATTCAGCTGACCTTAGAGAAACTATCAATAGCTCACTGAAGAAGTGGCTGAGGTGTGGAGTCACAGTGAGAAATTCTACCTTGGGAAGAAACACTAGGTCCTTAAGCCCTCTTAAAATAGTGTGGCCATTGAAGAGCCAAAGAAATTGCATATGCCAATTTTGACGTTTTGTGGGACTAGCCCCTTTTATTATACAGAGAAAAAACTGGCATCATGACTCTGGACAACCCAGGATCCCCTTAAAGGCCCACCAACCACTTTACACTTGAGAAACTACTTCAGTAGATTTTGTTCATGTATCTTGGTTTGGGGTATTTTGCCCTCGCCATCTCTAGCACACCGTCCCAAAGTTCCCTCCCCATCTGCAAGAGCTAGCCAGGGGTGGCTGCGCAGCATGTGGGAGTTGGCTCGCTGTAAAAGGGCGTAGCCTCGGCAGCTTCCTGCGTCACGAGGGACGCTGCCCTCCCGCTGGGGAGGGGGTGGCGGGTGAAAGGACCGCCGGGAAGCGGCTCGCCGGAGATGGCTGCTTTAGCCGCAGCCAGCCCACTCTAGAGCCGGAAATCCCCAGGACCGACCCACTCCATCTGTGGCCAGAGGGGTCAGAGGAGGAGAGCGGCTGCCTGGACCCGCGTCATCTAGGAGGAGCCCCAGAAACGCACTTCCGCTGCGCGGGCCTCCCCCACTCTGCTGAGGCGGCACCGGTGCCCTCTGCCAGGCCCGTATCCGCTCCGTGCTTTCGGCGGCCCTCCGAACCCAGGGCTTTAACTTTTTCGGCATTGGGGCCTTACTGAATTCCCTTTCTCCCTTGAGTCCCATCGGCTTTTCATCCCCTCCAAAGGCGGGTTAATGTCACTTCCACCTTTCCCGGTGGTGACGCATTATGCTCAGCCTGACACAGCCGCCATCTTCGGAGATGCTGGCAGCTGCCAGTCTCACGTCCTGTGTGCTTAAAGGAAATGACTGTTCATCTTTCAAGTTGCTCTGCTAGGGGACGCAGTAGCAATAATGGGTCTGCTGTGGGGCTGGCATATTTGAATTCCTCCTCACGCCCACCACTTTCCGGCTGTGTCCAAATTGAAGAAATTAATTTTTCACTCTCTATTTTCACTGTCTCTATATTAGGGAATCTATATAAATTATATGTATTAGTGAATCAAAAGAGAACGCAAAACCCATAGAACAATATCTGGCATAAAGGTTACGTAAGAAGAAAGAAAAGCTATGAGGATTTATCAAGTACCTGTTTGCTCAATGGCCATGTGAGTTGTGTCAGATATGAAAAATGCTTTTGATTCTCCATCCCCACGGGAATGGTCGTCTCCCACCTGAAAGCGCTGGTCTATGTCAGGGCTCTTTTGAGTGTGTTTGCCTCTTCCCAGGCAGCCTTTTAGGCTCCTTAAGGTAAGTTTCTGTTATTATCCAACTTGACTTGCCCTTTTTTACAGGGGTATGGATGGTAGACAAGCCAAGGTTTGGTGTGACTGTAGCATCATGTGTTATTTCATAGGAAAAATGGAGATGAAGAGGTAGAATAGCATTTTCCCGGGAACATTTTTGGCTTCTGCTTGACAGCAGGTCAAAATGCTTCCTAGGACTTGCCCTCTACGCTTGCAAGCAGGTACAGATGGGAAAGAGAGAGCTGATCTTTAAAAAAGTAGATATTATTATTATGTGCACTAATGACTAGTAGTCTGTGCTTTTAGTAATAATTTATAAAGGATTGAAAAATAATTAAACATGAGAGAAGAGACTTAACACCTTCCACTCAAAAGCACTAACAACTCTTAAGCTTAAGAACGACTCATTCATGATGCACTGCATTTTCAGATGTTTAGGAAACTTAGAGCTTTTCCTTTCCTGCTAAGTTTCACTTGCTTATAGGAATCCCTACAGAACTGTGTCCTTGCTCTTTCAAACATTAACTATTCTCAATGGCTGTAACTGAGATGAACTGATACTTTCAATCCCTTTAATTCCAATGGTAGAATGAAATCTGATCCCCAACAATCATTGAAGAGCTGGAAATTCCTTATGTTTTTAAGAACATTTAACTTTTACATACTTTATATTATAATAAAAACAAATGAAAAATCAAGCAGAATAATGACATGGGAAATTGAGCATCATATATAGTGTAACAAAATCACATGTTTAAGATAAATTTCATTTAAAAAAACTAAGGATATGCTTCAAATGTTTCCTTTTTATGTCTATTTTTAAAATGTTCTGGAATGATGTATAGCTTTTACAATAATGGAAAATAAAAGCTGTTTTTCAAACCATCTTTGTGACTTATAAGAGATGGGGTTTTCTGTTAACTCAATTTTCATAGAGGACAGTAAGTCTAAGAAATCAATAAATAGAAACTAATATTATTTAGAAATCTGGAGCTACTTCTCAAAGATATTGAGGATGGGGTCTTACTCCTTTCCATTTAGGCTCTTGAATATGCGGGGAGAGGTAAATGATGCATGTTTTACTTTGCCAAATAAATTTTAAAGATAATACAAACATTTCAGTGTGAAAAAAAAAACAAACCCTACCAAAAAAGGGGGGGTGCTCCCTGGTGGCACAGGGATTAGTCTCAAGCACTATCAAGTTACATTACCAGCCACTATAGCTTCCTGGCCACGGAGCTAGCCTACATGGCACAGCAGACTTCTGCTGTCTTGCCTGCTGTTCCCCTCAGCAGTGTATTTCAGTAGGTCTGCCTGTTTTACTCCCTACTCAGTCTCTGGTGAATCCTCCCACAAACACACACCAGTACCTCTGGCCTACACCAGTTTTGTATGCATAAATAAAAGTAAATCTTAAAAAGGGGGGGGGGCCTCCATGGTGGCGCAGGGGTTAAGTCACGGTGCTGTCAGGCTGTCACCAGGCATTGCAGCATGGGTTCATGGGTTCGATTACCCAGCCACTAAGCAAGCCCACATGACACAGCAGACCTCTCCCCTGCTTTCTCACCCTTGATTCCCTCAGCTGTGTATTTCAGTGGATACACCTATTCTGCTCCCCACTCTGTCTCTGGTGAATCCTCTCACCCCCACCACATCTCTGGCCTACACCCCAGTTCTTGTATGCATAAATAAATCTTTAAAACAAACAAAAATACTACGAATATTTCAGTGTGATATTTTAAAACTTTTCATCTAGGTTAATCTATCCTTCCCCTTCACCACTTAGCAGACAGCAGAGAAATACCTAGCTAAAAGTTACTTTGAATAACAGTATTAAGTAGAAACCAATTCTAGATTGCTCAATGTATGGCATGAGGTTCTCTTTTTGAGTGAGGGGACAGAAATTGGCTTAATTATCACAAACTCCATCATGTTCTTGAGAGGGCCTTTTGATTTGAATCCATTACTGATAACATCCCGTATCAGATTTGTGGAACCTGTGTTATCAACAGTTTTAAAGTCAAAGCTTGTGTATTTGGCGCCCCCTAGTGCATTATTGCTAAATGACAGTGTAGTTTATCCTTGCTGAGCTATTAACTGGAAGAGGCTAAAATGTAAATTTCAGCCCACCCTCCCAGTGTGGTTTATTGCTTCTTTTTCTGACATTCGAAAGACCCCTCTCTGAAGCTATACATAATTTCCTAGATACAACACTCACTAGGTTGTGACCTTGCCCAAGAGTTCCTTAGTCCCTAAATTTCAGTTTCCTCAATTGTACGGATGATAATCACAAAAACCATGCAGAATTCTTCTAAGGACTAAATGAACTAAGATATGCCCATTACATAGTAGTAGCTCAATAGCGTAACACTAGCTGTATAGGTAGATATGGATTCAATCACTACTAAATATGCTTGAAGACACCAGTCAATCTTAGGCATCTTAATCTGCTAGTTGGGGAATGTGAGGAATGTTAAAGAGTAAATAAATTAAAAAGTCTAGGTGTGTTTTTTAATCTCTGGCCTCACTGAGTCAATTCAAGCCAGTTCTGAAGTCTGAAGTCATGTTAAAGTTCTTTGCATTCTGTGCATTGCCTATAATTATATAGCCTGAAAAAACATTTGTTCTAATGTTCAAGACAAATGGTTATATGGCAGTTCTTCAAAAATACAGAAGAGTCAGAATAATAATAAAATAGTAGTCTAAAAGTTTGACTATTTGGACTCAACATTCTGGTTTTTAAGTCACAGGCTCTAGATGCCTTTTTTCTGGATTAAATGGTTTTTGAATAGACTGTGTATGGTACTTGTGTTACCAGTGTACAAATGTGAAAGAAATTTCATTGACTTCAATGGAATTACAAATCAATGAGAATAGTAGGTTCCAGAATTCTCACCCAATATAGCATAAACTATATAGCTAAAATTTATTTCCCTTGACAAAGTCCTAGGGATACTTTCTCTCCAGATATTCTAGGAGACCAGCTATAGTGCTTTGCCTTGAATTTTGGTATTTAACATCACTACCTCCTGGGTTTCCCAAGAACCCAGCTATCTGAAGAAAGCGTTGGGTGGGTTTTTGTTTGTTTGTTTGTTTTTATCCCTCCCCACACACAGTTCCTCTGGAGCAGTTGGTTAGTTCTGTATGTAAAAAAAAATTCCCATGTTTAGTTTTCCTATTTGTGTCATATTAGATATTACAATATTGTTTCTCTTTCCTTTCCACTGCCTCAATGCTAAAAACCACTTTCCCAGCTCACCATTAACTAAACCTTTATTATATTCTTTGACATTAAGTCTATTACATACATTACTTTTATCTCTCACAATCCAGTAAAGTAGAAGAAATTAGCCCCCTTTCCAGAGGCAAAAATTGCCCTAAATCACCCAAATAATTAGTAGAGTCAGACTTCCAGCCTGAATCAGCTTCTGGAGCCCATAACCTCAATACTGCATTAAAAACACTTTCCAAAAAGGGAGAGAGATCCATTTTAAGTTCAGCTGTCTTCAAAAGTGCAAGGCGAAATCTCCCCACTCCCTTCAGGCACTCAACCATCCATGCTGAAACCTCCTTTTCGAAGAAGCCCACCTGTCTGTCCCTGCCAGAGGATAATTATTAGAACAGTGCTGGCTCACATTTGTTTGGCACCTCACAGTTTTCAAAGGTAAGTCCATGGGGTATCTCCTTTTGTCTTCCAGAAAACCTGCACTTGTCATCCACTGAACCGCCAGACTGGGGCCACAAGTTCTTTTCTGGCAGAAAATTGCAGCTGCTTTGATTTACCCCCCAGGGTATACAGTGCAAATTTCAAGTCTGAGTTGGGAGTGCTGAGCTCTGGCTGTGCATGCATATGAAAGAAATCTTGACAAAGGGGGAGGGATGTTCACACGCTGGCAGTCCTGGCGGCCAAACCACATTCAGCAGTCCGACCAGTACAGCTTCCCAGCACAGGTTCCCGATCTTTCACGCCAAGCACAGGTCTCCGCATCGAACTTCTTGCCTTTAACTCTTTCTTGCCCCCCACCCCCAACTCGCTCTTGTCCTTAAAAACTTCCTCCCAGTTTACACCCTAACCTCATTGGAGGATCCCAGTGAATTGCAAGGCTTGTGTGGGTGGAAGATTATAAATCAAAGCCTCAGACACAGGCTTGGGGGAAGGGCCGCCTGAAGGGTGGAAGGGTCACAACTTGAAAACAAACGAGCCTCTTTCATCCCAGTGGGATTTTTGTTGTTTTCTAAAGCCTGCCCTTCCTGCAGGGCACTTCACCAGAAGCTGTGTTTTCTGGAAGTTTCAGAAAGAATAAGCTCTAACGAGAGAATTGTCCACATGTGTGTGCTCTGCAAAAGTTTGAGCAAAAATTGGAGGCTAGGAGGTCTGGTATTTAAACAAGTCTCAGTTTCTCCCTTAGTAAAATAGGTTTCCCAGTTGAAAAGAAGCGTAAAGCATAGTATCAACCATAATGTTTTTCTCCTAATTGATAAGTCTCACAAAATGACAGGAGTCAGATTTGAGAGATCTGCCTTAATATAACCAAAGAAAAATTAAATCTGTCAGTTCTCAATTATCTGTGCTTAGTGGAATGGGCCCAAAGCAGAAAATTCCAGTGGGACTTCATTGCTCATTTACATTTGGTTTTACTAGGCATTTTAGTAATTAACATTTTTATATGGGTGTGTTTGGTTCTGGGAATTTATGGCTGTTTACAGCAAATATCAAAGCTCCCAGGGAAGATGCTGACAGGGCTGGAATGCTGTCAAATGACTTTTCCAGACTCTGGACCAAGGCTCTGCTTAGACTTGGTTAGAAACAAAATGAGGTTTGGCCTCAGACAGAGGAAGATTTAAATTCTGCTGCTGCTGCTGCTGCTGCTGCATGACTTTTTATATTCCTTATTTTAAAAGTGGGGAAAACAAAATAATATCAAGTACTTTGACCATAGTATCACATAGTATCATAGTATCACAATGACCTTGGAAGTTTTGAGGGAATGCTCAGACAAAACCATGAAATACATCCAGCATCAGTCAGGTAGTATTTTCATCTGGAAATAGCCTGGATGGAGTATAAACTTGAGAGCTACTGCTTACCTGGGTTACAGGGACTTGAAACCAATCTCTTTAAATTACAGTAGTCTGGCTATAGATTATAAAGGGGCTCAGCATGACCCAGGAACAAACTAAAATCACAAATCTGGCTGGAATCTGGCCGGTGAGCAGCCTAACTCAGAGGTAAGTTTAACTTTTGTTCCTAAAAACCACTCCAAAAGTTCAGGATGTCTATTAAGAATTACTGTTCCAGGGGGGCCTCCCTGATGGTGCAACGGGTTAAATGCAGCACTATGACACTATCCAGAGCCACTGCAGCACAAGTTTGATCCCCAGCCAGGGAGCTTCCCACATGGTGCAGCAGACCTCGCCTGTTCCCTTCAACAGTGTATTTCAGTCAATCCGCCTATTCTGCTCCCCATTCTCTCTGGTGAATTCTCTCATTCCCCCACACTTATGGTCTGCACCTCAGCTTGTATGCATACATCTTTAAAAAAAAAAAAGGAAAGTAATTACATTTGGCTTGATGAGTCCAATGATAAGAGAGTTATGAGAATCAAGTATTCCTTCCTTGGATTTGTTCAAGAACTCTTGGTGCCTTCTAAATTGCAGGTATTTAGAACCAGACAGACACATTCCCTGCCTTGGACTCTAATGCACTCTAAAATGTTTTAAGAACTGTCAGCTGGGGGGTTTCCCTGGTGGCACAAAGGGTTAAGTCTCGGCACTATCAAGCTATGAGCAACCACTGCAGCAAGTTCGTTCCCCGGCCAGGGAGTTAACCCACATGGTGCAGCAGACCTCCCATGCCTTGCCCGCAGCACCCCTCAGCAGTATACTTCAGTAGACCCGCCTGTTCTGCTCCCCACTCTGTCTCTGGTGAATCCTCCTACACACACACCCCACCTCTGGCCTACACCCCAGTTCTTGCATACATAAATAAAAATAAATCTTCGGGGGGGGGGGAAATCCTGTCAGCTGGGCTGCATATGGCAAGGGTTACTATCCAGGAGTGGCTGCCAACTAGCTATAGTTTTCCTGCTCCCTTCACATCTCCCTTCAGATCTCTTCATCAAGGAGGAAATGGGTTAAGAGGTGGGAGACAAAGTGGTCAGATGGGAGAATGTCTGGTCTGGCCTGGCCAGGCTGAGCTTTTGCTCCCCACCTCAAACACAACCAGCCCTCAGCCTTCAGCCCTCATTCTGCCACCATGCTTCTCAACATTTTCTGGTTTTATCTAGTCTCTTCTACTTGCCCCACCCTCTGACAGGGAAGTAGGAAAATGGAGATTTGCAGAAGTTGGTAAAAACTAATGTCAGAAGGCAAGAGTTCCATTGCTAGATCCAAGAAAAACTTCCTGTTTTGTTAAGATCCTTCTTAGGAGCGGAAACTAGCTCACTCAAGTGAAAACCACAATGAATAATTTCACTGATTTGTACCATATGTTTAGCTAGCCTAGAGTCCCAAGAGGAGGGTAAATAAGAGAAACCATGAGAGGAACTGTCAGATATCAACTCCCAATTGACCAGGGCTTTTCCTCACTTCCTCCTTCACCACTCATTGAAAGAACAGTAACAAATAATGCAGCAGAATAACATTTGGGGCACATGACGCATAGGCAGCCTGGCAAAGCCTTGGTGACACCTTCAAGGACTGCATGACAGATTGTTCATCCTTCCTCCAGATGGCATTTCCATTTTTATAAAAGGTTTAGAAAAGCAGCTGTATTAGCCTTGACTATGCTGCAGTAACAAATTGACCCCAAAATCTGGGCTTAACACAATAAGGGTTTGTTCTTGTTTTCATTTTCTGATGAATGTGTGCTGGCAGAGAAGTGGGAGGCAGAAACAGGAAGCTGCTCAAGAACTCTGGCGGGTAGAGGCTCTGACATTTGGAACTGTGTCACTGGAGTCTTGCCCTCCATCCTGCCAGTAGAGGAAGAGGATACATGGAGAATTTACACCTGCTCTTTAGCCTGGATGTGACATGTTTCACTTCTGTCTTAGCGGCTAGACGGAACAAACTACAGAGGGGCTGAGATGGATGGGGAAGCATATAGCTACTTGGTGAGCAATGAGTACTTCTGTTACAGCAGTGCTTTAATACTCCATGCATATGCTAAAACCTGTAATGGAAGTTCAGGATTCTGGACCATGGGAAAATCATGTGAAACCCCAATCTGCTGAAAAGTCTCATCTAAAAGTCTGATCAAATGCAAAACCACTAACTTGAAGGGATATGCGCACTCCTGTGTTCACTGCAGCACTATTTACAGTAGCCAAGTTATGGAAACAAACTAAGTGCCCAAGGACAGTTGAGTGACTCAGGAAGATGTGGTATCTACACAGTAGAAGAGTACTCGTCTATAAAAAGAGGAACTCCTGCCTTTTGTAACAACACGGATGTAACTGGATGGGATTATACGAAGCTAAATAAGTCAGGAGAATGACTAATGGCAGATGGTTCACTTACATGTAGAATACAGAGAAACAAAATAAAGGGCCCGACAAAACCAATAACAAACTCTAGATATCTGACTGTGGAATTGAGGCTAGAAGATGGGGGGAAGGCAGGGCGGATCACAGTAGGGAGAAGGGGTAAAGGATTATGACTGAGGATTGTGGGTACTTTGGTGGTGGCTGGGCTAAGAGGACGTGCATCTGAGGAGGTGTGACCCAATACCTCTGAATCACATATAGGGTTGTAAACCAATGTTACCTCAAAAAAGTAAAAGTCTTACCTAATTCATGAGTGTCTAATAGGCAACTCCACCCTATTTTAGGCAAGTTTTAAATTAGGTTCTTGGGCCTCCCTGGTGGCGCAGAGGGTTAAGTCTCAGCACTATGAAGCTGTCTGCAGCCACTGCAGCACAAGTTCAATACTCGGCCAGGGAGATTCCCACATGGGACAACAGACCCCTCCTGCCTTGCCCGCTGCTCCCCTCAGCAGTGTATTTCAGTCAACCCACCTATTCTGCTCCCCACTTTGTCTCTGGTGTATACTCTCATCACCTCCTCTGGCCTACACCCCAGTTCTTGTATGCATAAATAAATAAATCTTTAAAAAATAAAAATAAATTAGGTTCTTATCCCCCTCCCCCTCCATTATTTACTTACTTAGCTAGTGCACAGGGACTAGCTGCTCAACAAAGCCTCGAAGTAGACTGTTGGTGTCTTTGAAAGCATAAATCAATAATTGGAATCTAAGTTGAATCTTAAAAAATCATGGAATTTTAAACTTTTTACATTTAACTCTAAAAATGACCAACATAAAACTAGATATTGTTCTCTGAAGAACTGTTAACCAAAATTATTCAAAATATACTATGATTCAAGCCTCCTCTTGCAGCTGACTCATGTCTGACTCTTGTCCAGTGTTTTTATACTAGGGGAGGATGCTCTGTATTTGCCATCATTATCAATTAAATACACATACAGCCCACAGACGATGACGACATTCTCTTGAATGAACTAGTACACCCTTTGTCAGGGGAAGGTCACTTTAGAAGACATAGCCTATCTAGGCCTTGAGTTTCTCTGTCTTCCCCACCTTAAGTTGGGGGTATTTTACCATCCACCAAAAAGGCAAGAGAAATAAGGGACATGCAGCTCAGGTCAAGTCCCGCTGACTTCCCAGGGTGGTTCTTGGTGGTTTTGTTTCACTTGGCCTGCTTCAGAGCAGGTTTGGGACATACAAGGTTCTTGGACCACGAGATCTTTTCCAGACCTGATTTCCCCTTGAAGTGACACTTTATCCTCCCTTTAAATGTAGCCATCGTAAATTCCTGCCTGGGGAGCAGCATTGCTGTACATTATACACTATTTGAATAAACTAGTGTGGGATTAACAAAGCCTTATTGTTCTGCAGTCCCTTACTGAAAGCTGCTATGGTAATTTCTATTGACATTATATTTTCCTGCCTTGTATTTGACTATGCAAAGGAACACTTTTTTTCCACACTTTAATTCATTCTTTTTAGTTGTATGTAATAAAAACCTCTTTGTACCATTTAACCAACACTAGAGGGAAGAAATAATAATATTCAGGTTTTTCAATTCACTTTTTTCTCTCCCCCTTTCCCTTTGTCATCTCCACGATAATTTACATCTTAAGTTTCTCTGGTTTGTGGTACCTAAATTTTTACTTCATGTCTGCTATATACACATTCTTGTACGCACAAAACTAGAATTCAGAATTCTCTCTTTTTAAATAATGTGCATATGCAATGTTTAAAACAGACCTTAGAAGCAAAGAATTAAATCATAATAGTTCCTTGTTTGTGACACATTTTCATCATTGATCTAGAAATGTCATTTTAAACATACTTTCATGATGACACAAGGAAAACTTTTATATTTACCTTGCTCAATTTTTTAAAAAATGTATCCCCAGGGCCTCCCTGGTGGCTCAGGGGTTAAGTCTCAGCACTATAGAGCTATCCCCAGCCAATGACACATGAGTTCCATCCCTGGCCAGGAAGCTTCCCACATGGCAGACCTCTCCTGCCTCTCCCGCTGTTCCCCCCAGCAGTGTGTTTCAGTAGATCCTCTCACCCCCACCACCCCACACCTCTTGCCTACACCCCAGTTCTTGTATGTATAAATAAAAAATGTATCTCTAGTTCACCTTTTATCCCAATCATTACAAGACGCAAATTTAATGAAAATTGGCTAAAGGGTATATAATAATCCACAAAGTGAAATAGTTATGTGGGACCATATTAGAAATTGAAAGCAGATGCTGAAGTGAATGTTACATGTTATCATCTGATTCATTTTATTCCTTCAAAGATTCCTTAGCATATCTCTCTTCCTCTTTCCTTATATCTTTTAGAACTGTTTCCTACCTTCCTTTAGTTAATTCACCATGCCAGCTGAGCTCTAATTCAAAAGCTTTATCTATAACTTCACTATGTACTATATAAAATTATTTTTGCAACTTCAAGGTGGGTCATTGCTTTCATCCGTAAATGTCTTTGCTGCTTTCCTTGTTTTGCCAATGGCACAGTCCTAGTAACCATACGAAACACTCCAGGGATCAATCATGTAAAATTGTGCACCATCATTCACACTATAGGAACCTAACATAAAACGGCAGCCAAAAGCTTTAAGAGCACTGTAGCGAGCATATGCACGTACATACATGGTCACTCTGTCTGCAAGATGTCTTAGTGGAATGTTACAGCCAAAGTTAGATCTAAAGTTGGAAGCGTCTCTTGCAATGTTTGCTAAAGAATGAGCATCTGCCAACAAACCTGCTACTGCCATTCCAACATGCCGATCAATATTAGAAAGTTGTTTGTTGAAACCTTATTCATAAAGTTTAGAAATAACTAATTTGCCTATCCCTAAAATGATGCCATCTTTACATCTGATTCCAATAGCTGCATTACTAATTCCCACAGCTTTCATAGCATATTCAATTTGAAAGACTGTTCCATCAGAAGAGAATGTAAAGACTGACAAGTCATAGCTGGTGTCAACTGAGCTCATGCTGCTAAAACTGTGTACGCAATGTGTCATAGGGTTTGAGGGCCTATCTAATTCACTTTTTAATGCTTTACAAATAGAACTCCATAACCAAGAATCCAGCGATATTTACTTCTGAACCAACATTCCAACTGAGCCAAAAAGCAATCTCTTTATAATGACAAAGTCTAAAGGTAGGGCTAATAAAAATGTTGAGACCAAGATTATTTGCCTATAGAATTGGCCTTTATAAAAGCTTCTGATTCAGCAAATGTGAAACTAATACATTGAAACTATAGTAGAGCATTTTTTAGCTGGCTTAAGGCCAGTTCAATCTAAGAAAGGTCATGAAGATAGAAAGCCAACTTAAAGTCCAAACTATCAAGAGCATTTTGTATCCCACTGATCAGTAATGAAATCAAGTCTACGCATTGCTGCATGAAGATAGAAATTCTAATTACTTATTTATATAAAGCTTTAGGCCCACGTAATTATCATCCCAAAAATAACAGCTTAAAAGCACAATGTTTTAAAATCAAGCTTTGATGAAATTACCAAAAAATAATCTTGACCCTTTTATCCCTAAATCATCTCAGATCTTTTACCCAAGTTGGATTTTTTGTGTGTGTGTGCCAGAGGGGAATTGGAAGGTATTTCAAATAGTTATAAGAAGCAAAATAAATTATTTTGAAAAATCATTAGGTGATAATCATGAATACAACTAAAAAAGTCAAATCTATGATCTGCCCTGAAAGGATTTCAATCTATAGAGACATGAGCCAGTTTCTCCCATTTTTCAAATCAAAGACTCCTTTAAAATATTTTCTCTTAGGTAAAGTAAAAAGAAATAGTCTTTGCCACTATCAACAATTCATTACAAGGAAAGAGTTAATTCCTTTAGGAAACTGATTTCAAAGCTGAAGTGTATACGAAAGCCACGGCGGCACAGCTTGTGTGATTGAGTTTTATAAGTAGCATAAACAAGAAAGTTCAATGATACCAAAAAAAGATGAGACCAAAATCATGTAATGATTTGCAGGAAAGCAAATAGGTATTTTGAACTATAGAGAGTTGTTACAGTAAATCAAAACCACTTATGAGTAAATTAAAAAACAACTGTGAAACTATCATCTATCCAGATATTGATTTTTCCCCCCTCATATGATTAGGGCATGATTACAAACAAATGATGGGGGGAAATTGACAGAAAATTTGAAGTATAAACTTCCTTAAAACACACTTTATAAAAGGGTTCACATATCCAAAGTTGCTTCTAAATTAAAAAGAACCAAAAAAACAAACAAACAAAAAAACACCCAAAACAAAACAAATACTCAAAAGACAAAACAACCCAACTGAGTCTTATACACTTCATGTTTGGTAAACTATTTGGGGAAATTCCACAGAAATCTGCAGACCAAGTTATTTTATTTATTCTTGCATTCCAACCTTTCCATTTCATTTTGCATCAGCAGTTGTTTAAAAACCAAGTAGACGGCTGGGCTAGACCCGGAGCTCTCTTTTCCAAGAACAAACTACGTGTGTATTTGGCAGATAAGCTTTATTCTCTGAGCTCAGGCCCTTTTTGCTGTTAAAGAATGTTCTCACTCCTCTCTCCCTCAGATTGCCTGGTACTGACCACTCCCTCCCTGCACACTGGAGGATCATCCTGCTTGCCAGGCTGAGCGCTGTGGTGGCCCTGAGTGGTCGGGGATCACAAAGAGGCTGAGAGCCCACAAGGTTTTCCACATCACAAATTTGCTCCCTTCCTTCCTCTATTCAGCATAGCCCCTGCAATGACCTAGTTCGTTCAATTTCCACTATGCACTGGTTTCCCTCTAGGACTCAAGTCCTACACCGTAGCTGAGATTCAATTGCACTTAGCCGGCTAAATGACATCCTGGCCAACCTTCCACAGTCCCCACTGGCAGGGGTCTAATGCTCAGGACTAGTCAAATGCTCACGACTGCTTCAGGAGTTTGGCTCTAATCTACAAAGTAACTCCCCCAGCTTGCTTTGTTCCCTGGAGATACCGATAATTGCCCCAATCAGATTCTCGATTGCCTTATCTACTGGGTGCACCTGGTTACTGTTCCAAAGCAGCCTAGGGGGCCAAGTTAGTCCCCCTGCCTCCCTCTTCCTACCAGCTGACACTGCTCAGTTGTTGATAACAGTAACTTATGATAGTAAAAAACTGTCTTAGGTGCCCAATGCACTTACATTTAATTAAATCATTAAATTTATTCAGTAATTCAAATGTATAAAATGATCAATAGAGTTAAGTAAATTAAAATTAAATAATAAAGATTAATATTAACTACAACACTTGAAGAAAAACTGACACTGGTTTAAGTGGGTTGCTCAACATTACCCAAAGAGTAAATAGCCCAGCTAGACTCTAGAACCTAGATTTTTCTGATGTCAGGTACATTTCTTTAGGCTTTTCCCCACACCAAACAATTATAATGTGTGAGCTTTTCCCCACACCAAACAACTCTAATGTGTGGGATTTTCCCCCACACCAAACAACTCCAATGTGTGTGTGGGCTTTTCCCCACACCAAACATGTGTCACACACCACCTGCTGGGTCTTACAATTCAATTCTGACATCTAACTGGGGACAGCATCAGATTCCACAGGTCAAGGACGCAGTCCCTGCCCGCCCCCCACCCACTCCTTCAGACGCTACTTGAAAGTACAGGTTGTCACCCGTGCTTCTGATGAACAAACCACTCCATGGGTTCAATTTGCTAGAGCAGTTCATAAAACTCAGAAAAACATTTTACTTACCAGATTGCTGGTCTATCGTGTAACTCAGGAACAGCCAGATAGAGGAGCTAAGCGTTGTGCAGGGCAGAGGGCAAACGCATGGAGCTGCCATACTCCCTAAGGGCACACGCTCCCCGAATCTCCAGGCTCTCACCAAGCCCCATCCATTTGGGCTTTTATGGCCATGGCGTCACTTCATCTTGATTGATTAAATCATCGACTGCTGGTGATTGACTTAATCTTTAGCTCCTCTCCTCTTCCTGGAGGTCAGGTGGATGGGAGTGAAAGTTCTAACCCTCTAATCACTTGGTTGGTTCTCCTGGTAACCTGCCCCCAACCTTAGGTATGTTCCAATAAGAATGTGACAGCTATGCTCCCCCCAGTAGGCCTTGGTCACTATTGGAAAACTGTTGACTCTGTCTCTCCTATTTATGCTTCCCCGGCCTCTGCTGGGAAGAGAGGAGGAGCCACTAGGAGACGTGGCTTCGCACCTGAGTGTAGTCATCCATCAGCTCTTTGGACCCGTGCAGGCCTCCCTGGGGTCTAGGATGCCCCACATGTCAGGGTCTGGTTTAAGCCTTTAATTTTATTATTTAGAACTGAAGCTCAGTGAAATCAAGCAACTTGTCCCATGTCACACGGCCAGTTAATGGCAAGGCCAGGACTGAGGTTTCACGACTCCCAGTGTGAGTAGGCAGGAAACATGGAAGGCTGTATTTCACAGCTTTTGATGGAACGCTAGATTGTTTTAACCTGTGGTTTTTGCCTCTGTGCTTTCATCACTGACAAGAGGCAGCAAAGACGCCCTAAATAAAAGGCTGCAAATGTTGCTCATAGGGCGCAGATTGTTTTGAAGGAATCATGGCTACCACCATCTTTTACAAAGACCAAGACTTTGTGAGTCCATGTCCATTCTGAAAGTCAGAAAGATCTTCATAGATGTATTCACATAATTGGAATCTAATTTATAGTACAAGACAAAAACATTTCATGATCAGAACAGCAACCTTAATCAGCCATTTACTCCACAGCAGACTGTTCTAACTTACTTGATTCATACAACAACCCTATGAAATTGGCGCTTTGCCATAACCACTTTACAGATAAGGAAACAGAGAGAGGTTAAGGAACTTGCACAAGATCCTTATGCACAACTAGGAAGAAGCAGAATCAGGAACCGGATTAAGCTATCTGCCTCTAGTATCTACACTGCTAACCCCTGTATCCGACTGACTTTTTTTTTAAAGGTTTATTTATGCATACAAGCCTGGGGTGTAGGCCAGAGGTATGTGTGTTTGTGAGAGGATTCACCAGAGACAGAGTGGGAGCAGAAAAGAGAGATCGACTGAAGTGCACTGCTGAGGAGAGCAGCGGGCGAGGCAGGAGAGGTCTGCTGCGCCACGTGGGAATCTCCCTGGCTGGGGATCCAATTCGTGCTGCAGTGGCTGCAGATAGCTTCACAGGCTGAGACAACCCGTTGTGCCACCAGGGAGGCCCCTGACTTTTGACTTTTTAAGGGAAATGAGAAATGGAAGTTCTTGAAGATACCCAGAAAGATTTAGGGATCTGAAATTTTTAAAAAAGATTTAGTTTACTTTTGCATAGTAGAACTGTGGTATAGGACAGAGGTACAGAGCCGGAGGTGGGAGGTGGTGTTGAGAGAATTCACCAGAGACAGAAGGGGGAGCAGAACAGACAGATTTACGGAAATACACTGCTGAGGGGAGCAGCGGGTGAGACAAGAGAGGTCTGCTGTGCCATGTGGGTTAACTCCCTGGCTAGGGATTGAACTCAGGCCTTAGGGGTGATAGCACTGAGACTTAACCCCTAGGCCACCAGGGAGGCCCTGGGATCTGAAATTTTTTATTCATGAAGAGCTAGGATGAATGATCACAGACATCTCTAATCCCAGTTTCAAGGCTTACCCACTGCAGTATACATGAAGCTTGGTCGGGCTTTTATACTGCTAGCCTCTGTGGCGATCATCTGCAGCCCTGATTCTGCCAATGTAGGAGGCACTTAGGAGCGCGTGCCTGATGGTGGACACCTGGAGCATGGTGTGAGCATGTGTGGAGGTGCACAGCTGAGTCTAGGGGCTGAGCCTATAAGGGCTGTGTCACTCAGGTAAGAATGTCTACGGCGGACGGCTACGAGAGGACAAGTGACCATGAGAGGCAGGGCCATGAGACGTCGCCAGAGAGAGCCCAAAGAGAAAAGCATAAGTTTCGCCAGACCCCTGGGCCCCTGCTTACCCTGAGTCTGGTTGCTGGCACAACGCCCACCCATAGACAGGAGGTCATGTCTGACCTCGATAGCCAGCGATTAGCTAATTTGCCACTTTGCTTTAGGAGACTATTATCCAGCCCCATGGGTTTCGGGGCCACTCGTGGAGAGCTTTATAGTCACTTAAATTCCTGATTTTAAAGTCCAAAGCAGATAAGGTATACAGATACATAGAAAAGGAACCAAATAAAAATACCAGTAAAATAAAAGTTGGGCAACTTTCAACTCTTGTTGCATAACTCCTTGCTTGGGAAGGAATACTTAAAAATCAACAAAAGGAGAAAAAAAAACCCAGGATGTTAAAAAGCACTTTTATAATGTTTTTGGAAGCTAAACCAGACTAAAACTATTTCTGCCAAAAATAACATGTCTCTTCCCTTCAACCTACACAATTTGGGGTTTACTGGAAATTTTGTGGGGCTTGGGGGCTGAAACCATATTCCCATCAAGTTCATTTTCAAAAAGAAATGCCACAGAAATAATACACATACAGGGAAGGGGCCTCTGGATGGAGACAATGGTCCTACAGCTGCTCCCGTGAGTGAGCATCTCGTGAAGCTCTGGGCCAGAGGCCAGTGTCTACAAAGTGTCTCCAGTACACTCACAGTGCTTGTGGGTCTCCTTCGGACAGTCTCTGGCCTATGTGCGGGGGGTGCAAATGACACAAGATCATGAAAATGTGGGAAGGGCTCTGACTGGGAGACAAACAGAGCTGGGCTGAAATTCAGTTCCTAACAGTGTAACTTCCTGCAGCCTCCATTGCCTCATCTGTGAAGTGAGAACTAAAATGCCATCCTGCAAGAGTGTCATGACAGTTAAATGAGATCTTGTCTACCCTTTGCTCAGCACGTGTCTGGAAGTAGTAGCTTCAGCCTTTCTACCTGGGAGAAGATTGGATACATCGAAGTGACTGGCAGCCAGGAACAAAACCAGGGAAGAAGCAAAACTGAGGCCATGAGCTCAGTAGATCCAGGGACATCTCCCTGGTCTTCCACCCACCTAATCTGGGTAGAGATATAGGACGGGAATGGGGAGACGGTCAGTTTTATGGTTTCAGATAGTCATTCCAGAAGACCCTGGCCTCAATGCCTGTCCCTTCAGTACTTCCAACTATTTCATGAACACTGACCCCTCTGTTTTACTTCCTTTTGTGCCTAAAACTAAGTTCAATTTTTTTACCCGAAGGATAGGCTATTACCCCACCTCCACCCCCAATAATGTCTGCCTTTAAATTTAACTGGAGATCAGCGGGTGAGGCAGGAGAGGTCTGCTGCGGCATGTGGGAATCTCCCTGGCTGGGGATCAAACTTGTGCTGCAGTGGCTCTGGATAGCTTCACAGTGCTGCACTTAACCTGTTGTGCCACCAGGGAGGCAGCAGTGTACATTGGTCGATCTGCCAGTTCTGCTCCCCACTCTGTCTCTGGTGAATCCTCTCACCACCCCACACCTCTGGCCTACACCCCAGCTTGTATGCATAAATAAATAAATCTTTAAAAAAAAATAAATTTAACTGGAGAGTCAGCCCAGTTGTATAAACAGGCTTATAGTTTCAGAAAACTATGTCACTGCAAAAGGAGCAGCACAGGTAGTGCATTTCTCAGAAACTCAAAGGTGAGATCATCCACCACCCCAGCTTTGGCCACACTTCCAGGCAAGGCAGGACTTGAAGAAAATGTCTTCCAAGACCAAGCTTTCTGGCTGATTCTCCAGTTGCACTTGGCCTAGGTCTTTGCCTTGCTCGCTGCTTCCTCATTTCTGCCTCCATACTTTCTCCATAACTCCACTCATGGGAAGCTCTGACCCTTTTCTTCTTACATCTTCTATCAGCCTGACTCTCATTTCAGAGTACACATGCTTCTCTTTTAAAGAGGTTTGTAGTTTGCAATAAGCATGACCAAGTGAATATTATTTATTGACTTAAGATATGAACCCCTGTTGTATTATCTCATTTGCATGACGACTCTCAAGAATTGCTATTTGTTATTTGTTAGGGGAGCCTCAACGCTGGCTTTCACAATCCAAAGGTGGCCCAAGAAGCTGACTGTGGAGCTGTCTTTTGCTGCCCCTGCCTTATGAATATTGGATTAGCTTTGTCCAGAGAGAACAGAAATGAGAAATCACCACTTCAAAGCTTGTTCTGGAGTACACCTGGAATTGATTCTTGCTCTAAGAAACACTTTCTACATGAAACTTCCAACAGTAGGCAGCATTTACTTTAGTATTTCAGTGAATCCACATTTCTCCAAGGTACACCAGTCATTGGTATGACTTTGAATTATAGGTGCCCCAACCCTTCCTAGTTGAAGGCATCATAGGATTTCTCACGTGATTGTCCCACTGGCCTACTTACTAGGTCTTGGCACTTGTCTCAGCTCCTACTCAGGAAGCTCCTGACCATGCACTGCTGTCTTCTAGTAGGGAGATCCGAGCTGTACTCCTGTTCTGCTCTGTGTCACTCCTGAAGAGGGAGAAACATTGGCCTATATGAGTCAGGGTTCTCCAGAGAAGAATTAGCAGGATGTACATACATAGAGAAATGAACTTATTTTTTATTTTAAAGATTTATTTGTATTTATTTATGCATACAGGAACTGGGGTGTAGGCCAGACGTGTGGGGGTAAGAGGATTCACCAGAGACAGAGTGTGGAACAGAACAGGAGGATCGACTCAAATACACTGCTGAGGGGAGCAGTGGGTGAGACAGGAGAAGTCTGCTGTGCCATGTGGGTCAGCTCCCTGGCCAGGAAGGGAACTCATTGTGCAGTGACTGGACATAGCTTGATAGCACTGGGACTTTAACCCCTGTGCCACCAAGGAGGCCCTGCAAAAAGAACTTATTTCAATGAATTGTTTCATGCTATTGTAGAGGCTTGCCAAGTCTAAAATCTGATGAGCAAGCTGGACACTCAGAAAACAGTTGTAGGTTGAGTCCAAAAACTAGGAAGAGCCTTGTTGCAGATGAAGTCCAAAAGTAGTCTGTTGGCAGGGTTCCCTCTTGCTAAGAGAAGGTCAACATTTTGATCTATTCAGACCTTCAATTGATTGGATGAGGCCCATCTAGATTATGTAGAGCAATCAGCTTCATTTAAAATTTACTACTTTAAATATAAATCTCATTCAAAAACACCCCTATATCCAATTTTTGGGAACATCCAAAAAAATTTGACTGAATATCTGAGTACTATAGTCCAGCCAAGGTGACACTTAAAGTTACACTGGTCAACAGTGAGATTGTTACTGACTTAAAAAGGCCCTAATCTATAGTATCGGTGTGTGTGCTGAACATGAATATAACACTGAAAATTTTTTATTAGCTCTCGTTTTGAAGATATTTCATATAATTCATTTTATGTTTCACCGTGTAAATTTTTCCAGTAGGACTGCAACAACATTCTAAATCAGCCTAGAATGATGTCATATTGCATCGCCTTGCAAAATACCACCATGCGCACATCATCCAGAGTTGATTGCATCATTTTCTGATGCAATGCAATACTACTGCCAGGCGGCTGTAGTAGAGTGTCAGCAGTACACTCTATAAAGCCCTGTTGGAAAGATTGAGCATAGTGAATATTTTAGATTTTGTGCGAAACAGCTTAAGCTACTGTTCCATAGAATTGTTATTTTATCCATTTAGGTACAATACAGAACAGTTATGCCTTGAAAGTGCGTTAATAGCGTGGACAATTTCTGCTCTATTTGTGGGGAAGTGACATTTGCCAACCAGAAGAAAAGTATCACTTCTTCTTAAGTGAAGAAGGCTTACCATCTTTACTTCGGATGCAAGGTTGGTGACCAAGACAAGCCTTGGGCCTCGCATATATGCTTTGCTACATGGACAACACAGCTTTCATAGTGGTTACATGGCAAAAGACCACCAATGCCATTTGCAGTCCCCATGGTGTGGAGAGAGCCAAGCAACCACATAAAAGACTGTTACTTCTGCTTGGTTCTTCCTTTTTCTTTTTTTTTTTTTTTTTTTTTTTTAAAGAATTTTTATTTATTTATGTATACAAGCTGGGGTATAGGCCAGAGGTGCTGGGCGGCGAGAGGGTTCACCAGAGACAGAGCGGGGAGCAGAACAGGCAGATCAGAAATACACTGCTGAGGGGAGCAGCAGGCGAGGCAGGAGAGGTCCGCCGCACCATGTGGGATTCTCCCCGGCTGGGCGTCGAACTCACATCGCCCGTGGCCAACAGCTCCACAGCGCAGCGCTCAACCGCTGCGCCACCGGGGAGACCCGGTTCTTCCTTTTTCTGGCAGAATAATGAAGTCAAAGAATCAAGAATAGCCTACCCAAACATTCCATCTGCATTGTGACTAGTTCCACATGGTGAGGGACTTCCTATTCCAGAACCTCCAGCAGAATATTCTCTTGATTCATCTGATGAGGACAAGGGTGAGCCAACCTGATCTTCTCCTGTTCCATCAGCATGCCGTGATCCAGATTTTCACTGTGCTGCATCATCAACCCCACACAGACTAACACAGGAAGAACTAAATGACTTGGTTCGTGATTTGGACTTATCCAAGAGCAAGGCAGCATTGCTAGGATCAAGAGTCCAACAATGGAATCTTCTAGAAGATGTCACAATTACTTTCTATCAAAAGCACCAACAGTTGGAGACCTTTTTCAGAAAGGAAAGTACTCTGGTATATTCTGTTCTGATTTTGAGGGCCTCCGGAATGCCTTAGAAATCACTCATGACCCACAAGAATGGAGACTATTTCTAGACTCTTCGAAACTGAGTCTTAAGGTTGTGCTTTTGCACAATGGAAACAGTCTTCCACCTATTCTATTCCTGAACAGCTGTACAAGAGACAAGCAAGGAAATCTAAGAAGTAGTCTATGACTTGAGTTTTTACAGGTATTAACCATAGGTCTATTACTATTGGTATGCATTTTGTGATGTAAATATCAATTTATTGCAGATTACAAGAAAAACTAGAGCCAAAATTAGAATTTCACTGTCATATTCATGTTGAGCACATTCAAATTGATAGGAAATGACTAATTTTATTTCAATAACATGACTTTTTAAAAAAAGATTTATTTATTTTTGCATATAAGCTGGGATATAGGCCAGAGGGTTCACCAGAGACAGAGCGGGGAGCAGAACAGGGAGATCGACTGAAATACACTGCTGAGGGGAACAGTGGGCGAGGCAGGAGAGGTCTCCCGCGCCATGTGGGAATCTCTCCCACCAGCGTCGAACTTGCATCGCTGCTGCTGACAGCTTCACAGCGCAGTGCTTAACCCGCTGCGCCACCAGGGAGGCCCCCGTAGTAACATGACTTTTGTAAAAAATTTGTTGACCAGTGTTATCTGTCACAGGGCCTTGTTACTAAGTGAAAAGGAAGAATTATGTTCTGGTATTTTCGCTTTACCTGCCTCTTGTGTTGGTACTTCATTACAGTCTGTCTCTCTCAGTTCTCCTGGCCCCAGACTTTAGGGCCCAGCTATGGCTTCCTATGGAAGTCAGAGATGGGGATGGTTAGGTAGAACTGGAGTGCTCCGCTGGAAGTTGATTACATTTTCAGCCTAAACCAGAAAGTTCTTTTTCTCTCAGAATTCCTTCCATAGCAACCTTCTATCCCTAGGCCAGAGGAAGACATTTTTCTATCTTCACCAACATCTTATCCCTGGAGCCCAAGTTTAACCAACTATTCTTTTTCCAAAGAGCTAAAGCTCCTGCTGGTCAGTCCAAGTAGCCCCCAGCACATGTCCAAAACTTCCTGAATCCACATGCGTGGTTGAATTGAGCCACGGCTGACATTAGTCATGTTTGTTGTGGACTGAAAGCAAGGGTAAGCTGTAACCAAGGTCTCAATGTAGTTTTGACTTAACTGTTGCTCACTAACTGTAGCAATATTAAAAAAGACTCCAAAGAGAAACTGTGTGTAAGGATAGATAGGATAAGAGGTAAGACACTTCGCCTTCATGGACAAAGGTGGGTTGTTTCCTTCACTGGAAGAAAGCCACAGACACAATCTTCTCAGTGTTGCCTGTGCATTTCCAGACTTTTAAAAGATAATAGCTTTATTGAGATATAATTTGTATTTCATATATAAATGTATGATTTAGTGGTTTTTTAGTATATTCACAGTTGTGCATCCATAACCACAATTTTAGAACATCTTATCACCTCCCAAATAAACCCAATACCCAAATACAAACACTTTGATTTCTTCCTTCCCTTCCCCCCAAGCTCCCCAGACCCTAGCAACCACTGATCTATACCTATCTCTATGGTTTTATCTATTCTGGACCTTTCATATAAGTGGAATCATACACTATACAGTTCTGGCTGATTTTTACAAAAGTAAAATAATTTAGATTCTGTCACAGCAATGAGATAACCAGATTAAGCATTCACTTCCCAGGGACACAGGTCATGGAGTTTATCTTAACAGAACAGGCATTAAAAAAAAAAATCTAAGCAGTAAGAAAGACAGAAATCCTGGACTTCAACTGAAATTCGGTAAGCAGATAGAAATCCTGGATTCTGTGTAAATATTACTTATAATCAAGAGATCTCAAGAGGTGGTTTGTGGACAAGGCTCTTTTGATCACATGAGGAGCCCATTGAGTAGCTCAGTCTGGCAAGCCAGGTGGCAAATTTTGTGAAGTCCGGGCCTCCCCGGTGGCGCAGTGGTTAAGCGCTGCGCTGTGGAGCTGTCGGCAGCGGGTGACGCGAGTTCGACGCCCAGCTGGGGAGAATCCCACATGGTGCGGCAGACCTCTCCTGCCTCGCCCGCTGCTCCCCTCAGCAGTGTATTTCTGATCTGCCTGTTCTGCTCCCTGCTCTGGCTCTGGTGAACCCTCTCGCCGCCCCATGCCTCTGGCCTGTACCCCAGCTTGTATGTATAAATAAAAAATAAATCTTTAAAAAAAAAAATTTTGTGAAGTCCAGCTGCACCATTTAACAAGTGTTTCTTGAGAAATGAACTCATTGCCACTTGGAATTCTCTGCCCAAAGGAAATTTGATAAACATGAGATGGACATTTAATTGTATTTCTATGTCTTAATTGAATAAGAGAAGGGCGCAGTGTGTAAAATCAAATGTGCACTTTAAGAGAATCATAGCATCAGAGTGGACCTCAGGACCCAGGATCCAGACCTCACTATCCTAACATGTGGTGCATTTGGCAGATTATAAGAAAGTCAGGGGCCTCCCTGGCGGTGCAAGGGGATAAATCTCAGTACTATGACGCTATTGCCAGCCACTGCAGCACGAGTTCGATCTCTGGCCAGGGAACTCACTCAAATGGCACAGCAGACCTCTCCTGTCTTGCCCACTGTTCCCCTCAGCAGTGTATTTCAGTCATACTGCCTGTTCTGTTCCCTACTCTGGCTCTGGTGAATCCTCTCACCCCCCAACACCTATGGCCTACACCCCAGCACTTTATATGCATAAATAAAACTTAAAAAAAAAAGTCAATGCTTTGAAATGGTGAGACAGCTAGTAATTTAAAACAAAGAAAAAACTGATTATCCTGCTCTCAAATTGCCTCTTTCTAGGCTCTGGTATAGGGTTTTGCTTTCTCAGAGTTTGAGAATTCTAAACTGTTGCTTAAAAAAATATGCAAGTGAGTTTAAGGATCCTTTGGCCAGTACATGAGGTGAATCAAGGCCTTGCATTTGTGACAAGAGTAGCCTTTACAGTGCAGAGATTACAGATGTTTGACCCATTGGAAAAAGGCACTATCCAAATGAGCAAACTTTGAGCTTGAAGAGAAAGTGACTGAGGTTACATAACTGAAGTGAGAGATGGGAGCAGGCTGGAGAATGTCCCACCTTGCTCCAAAAACTGCTTGGAAGTCAATCTCTCTGTAAAGTGCTCCAATGCCTAAGCTATGTGCAGTATTAGTGACAAAAGACCAGTGTTACTCTATCCTCTTTCCTGCATATTTATAGAAATGTAGTTCAGGTTATTTCATAGGCCCCAACATTACCTTCTCTGGTAGCCAAACTTGGTCAAAGAGAAATGAAGAAAACAAATCGCTCCCCTCAGCAGGACAATAAAGACAATAAAGATGGCAGATTAATATAGATTGCAACACAGGAAAAACTTGGAACACTGTACATACTGCCTTATACTGTTTTATAATCTCTTGTGATGATTTTTATCTTCCTATCTGCACTTTAATCTCTTTTTAAAATTATTATTATTTATTTATGCATACAAGAGCTGGGGTGTAGGCGAGAGGTGGAGGGGGCAGGTGAGAGGATTCACCAGAGGTAGAGTGGGGAGCAGAGCAGGCAGATTCACTGAAATACACTGCTGAGGGGAGCAGTGGGCGAGGCAGGAGAGGTCTGCTGTGCCATATGTGGGTTAACTCCCTGGCCAGGGACCAAACTCGGGCCACAGTAATGATAGGGCTGAGACTTAACTCCGAGGCCCCCAGGAAGGCCCCTGAATCACTTTTCTTTCTTCCCAGAATGATAAGACTCTTCTTCAACACAGTACATTAATATTTCCTTTCATGAATCATTTGATTTCCTTTAATACTTTGCACATACCAGCACCCCAAGAAAAAGAAAAGTTTCTAGACTGTTTCAAAGAACTGTACACATAGTCTATTAGGATATAAATACTTTATACAAATTTGCTTTAGTTCATTAAAATGTGCAACACATTTCATGGGGTAAAAGCTTCTACACATTTGGGTGTTGGAGTGTTTCAAGGTGTTTTACATTAACTACTGATTCATTACAAGCTGATGTTTTAATTTGTTGGAATTTTGCTTCATCCCCTTGTCTCCCCAATGTCTGCCTGTATGTGATCAGCCTAAAATGATGGAGTGCCCTGTCTATTGTGTACCAGACACAATGAATGACAGCATAAAGGGAAGATACACATTTACTCCTTCAAGATTAAAGTGCAGGGCCTCCCTGGCGGCACAAGGAGTTAAATCTCAGCACTGTCAAGCTATCAGCAGCCTCTGCAGCACGAGTTCGATTGATCCCAGCCAGGGAGTGGACACACATGGCACAGCAGACTTCTCCTGTCTTGCCCACTGCTCCCCTCAGCATGTATTTCAGTCAGTCTGCCTGTTAGGCTTCCCTCTCTATCTCTGGTGAATTCTCTCAAGTCCCCCAACCGCCCCCACCTCCGGCAAAAAAAAAAAAAAAAATTGTAGCCTGTGGTATTTTGTTATTGCAGCTCAAGCAAAGACGGCCATGAAGCAGATACATGTAGTAGTCCCCTCCTCTGTGTTACGCTGGCAAAGCTGTAGTCATCACAACGCAGAGTTGTTTTTTTTAAAGATTTATTTATTTATGCATACAAGCTGGGGTACAGGCCAGAGGCATGGGGCAGCGAGAGGGTTCTCCAGAGACAGAGTGGGGAGCAGCACAGGTAGATCTACTGAATACACTGCTGAGGGGAGCAGCGGGCGAGGCAGGAGAGGTCTGCCACACCATGTGGAAACCTCCCCAGCCAGGAGTAGAACTGACAATGCCGCTGCTGACAGCTCCACAGCGCAGCGCTTAACCGCTGTGCACCAGGGAGGCCCAAAACACAGCGTTTTTCAAGTACTTTGAAGTTACATTTTCCATACAAATTCAAACCTCTATCATGCTGTGTGCTAAGAGGCTTGGGTATAGATGCTGAGTAAAACATCTAAATTGTAGGGTGGGACTGGATTCTGCAAAAATAAACTCTCTCTTGAAACTTTGTCTTCGGCAGACTGTTGCTTTTTGTGATACTTGGTATTTTTTTTTCTCCTTATATGTTATGTGTGTTCATGCCTTCTTTACCATAAGACCATAAGCTTCAAGAAGGAAGTATCATTACTGATCGATTTTTATATCTTAGTGCCTGGTATAGAGTGAGTGCTTAACATATGTTGAATGGAATGCTTGTTAAATGAATTATGCCTTTAAATATTTTGAGGAATAAAGTTTGCTACTCAAACTCCCCCCTAAATAACCCTTTTTATTATAGATATTTTCAAACACACAAGATTAGAAAAAAAATAGTCAAATGAGCTTTCATACCCTCATCATGAAGCTTAAAAGGTTATTGACCCATGGCCAATCTTGTGTCATCAATAGCCCTCCACCCCCTATCCGCCTCCACTCCCACAACACACATGGATTATTTGACAAAAAACCCACGTGTTACATCTTTTATGCATATCCTTCAACATCTATGTCTTTAAGATAAAAATCCGTAAGACAAAACAAAACATAACCACAATCACATTACCCAACTTAAAAAGATTAACCATAATTTTAATGCCATCAAGTGTTCCATTAGAATCCAAAATTTCTCAATAGTATTATGAATAATATTTTTGTTTTGATCTGTCTCAATCAGTATCCAAACAAAGTTCACATACTGAATTTGCATGGTTTATCTGTCAAATATTTTAACCCATAGATTCCCCTGTCCTCTCTTTTTCTCTTGCAACTTTTTTGTTGAAAAAGTGAGATAATTTTTTCCTGAAAAAAGTTCCACATTCTGGGTTTTGTTCTGATTGCATTTCTGTGGTGTCATGATCCCTTAATATGTTCCTTAAGCCTGCAAATGTATCTATATTTGTATCTATATTTGTATCTGAATTGTATCTATAGAGGGCCTCCCTGGTGGCACAGCGTTTGAGCGCTGCACTGTGGAGCTGTAGGCGGCGCACGATGCAAGTTCCACGTCCAGCCGGGTAGAATCCCACATGGTGCGGCAGACCTCTCCTGCCTTGCCCGCTGCTCCCCTCAGCAGTGTACTTCTGATCTGCCTGTTCTGCTCCCCACTCTGTCTCTGGTGAACCCTCTTGCCACCCCACACCTCTAGCCTGTACCCCAGCTTGTATGTATAAATAAATAAATCTTAAAAAAAAAAGTGGAGCTGTATGCATAAATAAATAAATATTTTTTAAAAAAGGAATTATATCTATAGGACTTGATAAGATTCAGGTGTGCTAGGGGGAGAAAAAAATGGTTACAACATCAGCAGAAAGACTTTACAGATGTGTCCTGACGGCTACAATAGTTGCTTCAGTAGCCAAGGTAGGAAGAGAAATTATCAGCCGGGGACATTGAAAAAGATCAAATAGGGGCCTCCCTGAGGGTGCAAGGGGTTAAGTCTCAGCACTATAAAGCTATCACAGCCATTGAAGCAGGAGTTCGATCTCCTGCCAGAGAGCTCCCCACATGGCACAGCAGACCTCTTCTGTCTCACCTGCTGCTCCCCTCAGCAGTGTATTTCAATCTGCCTGTCATGCTCCCCACTCATCCCTGGTGAATCCTCTCACCCTCCCCCCATACCTCTGGCCTGCACCCCAGTTCTTGTATGCATAAATAAATAAAAATAAATCTAAAAAAAAAATCTACCCCAGAGATCATTATTAATACACAGAGACACTTTCTTTTTTTGCCATCCCTTCATTGTGTGGTTGTCTCTTGTAGGTGGACATTTGTATTGTTTTCAGTCTTCTGCTATTACATAAAGTGTGCTTATAGCGTCTTTGGCTGGCTGAGACTTTGGGATAAAATCTGATTAAATGTGCCAGTGTCCACATCCATCCCTGTCTCAAAGAGGGTATTTCTATAGTTTGCACTAATTGTTTACACTTTTTGCTCCGCTCACATATTCACGTGTTCATCCAGTTTCCGGTTTTTCACGCCATGGTGGATTTATTTGGAACTATTAGGAGCTATTTCTTTGATCGTACTCGGTCTAGAAGCTTTAATCTCTATGTATTTAAAATTCCATTAAAATATATCCAGTAGTTCAGGAGCTGTGTGTGTTGTATTGAATGCTTATACCATTCATGCAGTGGCACAGAAAATAGCCGGCACACAAAGTGTTAAGATATCACCCTTTCATTTTCATCTCACTCTGCATCAGATACAGGTAGCATGGAAAAGTTGCTACATTCAAAGTAACTCCTAGTAGGCATTGGAAGAAAAATAAGCAGCAATCTATAGTTCTGTGGGTTACTTAAGTATTCAGCAGCTTGCCTCCTGCCCCTCCCCTTACTCCTGCCTTCTTTCTCCCCTAAACAAGATTAAAGTCAGGGATTATGCAAATGCTCTGGTTCAGCCTTCCTTAAATTTAGAAGTGGAATCTATACCACACTCCCTTAGGCACCATCTTCCCATTGCTGGGCAACCTGCTCCATTTTTCAGGAAATATTTCACAAGCCTGTACATTGTGCCAGACACCACACTAGATGCTAAAGTTAAAGCAGAGAATAAGACAACCTCCTTGAGTATATGTCCTCTGGAACTCAGTGGCTTTTAGATTGCGTGACTAGATTAAGCCATTTTGGTCCATAAATAAAATGACACTTAGTTATCCTTTTCCAAGGAGCTTCCAGCCTAAGAACATCATCTTCCCAAGATGAACACCAGACTGAGAATTTCTCCTCATTTTTTGGAAAGTGTTGGCCAAAGGCCCACAGAGTTTGGCCCCATTCCCAGGGCTTTGCTTACAGGTGTTTAGATTGTGGAAGCAATTGCTTTAATTGTAGTAGAGACTAGTTCGTCTTTCCTTTATGTGCCTCTTGTAAGTCAAATCTGTCTCAGCCTTAATTTTGCATTTATTTTGCACTGGACTCACAAGTTCTTCCTATAACACTAATAATCACCCATTCCCTGAATATTTATTTTTTTAAAGATTTATTTATTTATGCATACAAGAGCTGGGTTGTAGGCCTGAGAGTCTTGGTGGTGAAAGGATTCACCAGAGACAGAGTGGGGAGCAGAACAGGCAGATCTACTGAAATACACTGCTGAGGTGAGCAGTGAGTGAGACAGGAGAGTGAAATACACTGCTGTGCCATGTGGGAAGCTCTCTGGCTGGGGATCGAACTCATGCTACAGTGGCTGTGATAGCTTCATAGAGCTGAGACTTAACCCCTTGTGCCACCAGGGAGGCCCTAGTCACTGAATATTTACCGTGTTTCAGGCATCATGATAAAGTCCTTTACACTGAAATTATGTAGCCCTCCTAGTGACCAGTCAGACATTATTATTATGGCAGGGTAGGAGAAGCGGCTTAGGGAGGTTACATAACATCTCGGAGGCCACACATCTAATAATGGCAGACGTGACTAGAGAAGTCACAATGATGAAGGCAAAGCAATCTCTGGTATGACTAATGGGTTATAGCCAGAATAATAATAATAGCAAACTTTTATTGCACATTTATTATTATACCAATTATTAAATGCTCGACATGTATTTATTTATTAGGGTACAAATGATTCTTTCTTATCCCTGATGCTTCCTTCCACGCAAAAGAAAAAAATCTTCTGGCATAACACTTCTGACCTCTCCCTTCTCCTTGACTCACTGCTCCCTGGGAGTGGGGAGGGTGAAGAGGCTGGGGAGGTGGGAGAGGAGCAACTTCCCAGTGGGGCGTGTGGGCTAGAAACCTCAGCTGTGGAGCTCAGTCCCTCTTTTCCTTTGGTAGCTGGCATCATTCAGCACATGCTACTGGCTCTGTTCTCCCCCAGGCACGCTTACAGGCACATTTCTCCCTTGGGAGACCAGCCCCAGCCTCCTGCCCCAGCCTGCCTGGGCAGCCCATCCAGTCCTGGGATTTGTTTTCCCACAAATACAAATCGCTGCTTCCAATAAAATTTGTCAGTGATCAAGTTGATATTGTGATGCCATTTGTTTGATTTTCTTCTTGCCCATCCCTCGCTTATTCAGAATTTTGTAAGGGATGATGGGTGTTCTTTAATATGTCTTCCTGAATCTCCAAACTATTAACTCATTTAATCCTAATAAGAATTTCATTAGCAAAGTAGTCTTGTTCCAGATGAGGAAACTGAGCAGTCCTCATTTGGCCTTTCTGTTGGAGAAGGATAAAATTTGTTCTCAGTTCAGGAGTTGATGAAATTAAACACATGAGAGTGTTTGCAAACTGTTAGAGATATACAAACAGGCAGCAGTTCGGACTTTGACTTGCTGACTTCTGGACCCTGATCAGACTTCTGTTCCTTTAGCAGTAAGCCAGGCTTCCACTGGCTGCTTTTTGCAGGCCACTCGTGCTGTGTGCCCTGAAGGAATGCTGAGTAGTATTGACTATTTCCCTTGACTTCTTTTGCATCATCAACACATTTGGGTGCTGGCTTTCCCCTGGTTGAACTAGATGCAGTTCCTGGGGGACACAAGGTACTTGAAACTCCCCCTTGGTTAAGGCTCAGCCTCCTGAGGTCTGCTGTTTCATTGCCTTGGTTTGCTGCTGCAACATAGCACACGCCCATACTTCCATTTCCGCGAGTGTGATGAAGGCTGACCTGCGGTCTGTCATTGCTGGGGCTCCCCAGGCCCCTGCTGCACTTCCTGAGTCCTCACGAGGGAGGGCCAGGTGACAGGGAAAGAAACCTACAGTCCTTGCTGGGGAGTGCTGGGGACTGAAGTGAGTCATGCAACTGCTTTCCCAGAAAATATGTCTGTCTCCTTCAGGTTAGCAACTGGAAGAAAAATCTCAAGAGATCTAGGCTTAATATTATGAGCCTAATTCAGAACAGAGAGTTCTGCCATTGCAAAAGTTTGCCCTTTGAAAACAATCGACATCATGAAATACAGTTTAGTCACCAGGACCTGGGGTTGATGGAGACCTTGCCGCAGGCCTTCACCATGAAAAGTTTCATCTGATTCTGAAACTTGGCGGTTTTAACACCGGAACACAGCAAAACAGCAAAGAACAGGAAGTGGAAAAAACATTTTGCCTAGTGGAAATTACCTTTTGTTCACCTGTATTTTTTCCAAAACAGCAGTCAAATTAGTCCTGATACCTTTGAGGGGGTATCCCCAGATGGTATGTACCCCCGAAAACACTTAGTTGATGAATTCGATGCCCCGATACTTCAGAAGAGCATTCTAATGACATCTAATGGCATCACTAGGAGAATTGGAGGTGTGTCTCCTGCCTCCTTCACAAGAAAGCTCACTCTCTTTTGCATTTTCTGAAAAACATGGTATGGGGTTGGCGCCACTAAGGACAGAGTCAGGGCCAAGTTCTGAACCAGCCCAACAGAGATCTTCTGTACAGGTGCTGGGGCAGCCCCTCTGTAAGAAGAGAAGTGATTGCTCTGGTGAGGGGGACGAGAGAGAAGACAGGTACAGCCTTCAAAAGTACAAAAAGGTGGGGATGACAGGGTTCGGGAGGGAAAGAGCAGGCAGCCAGGATAAGAAAGATCTCTGGCCCACTGACCTTTGCCCTCACGGGATCTGCCTCCACAACAACCAGCAGACACACTTCCTCACTCCAGTGGGGGGAGGGTGGCCATGGCCCTTGGGCATTGTTCCCAGAATGGACAACGTGGGCTTTGGCAACCATATCAAAGGCCTCCGATTGTTCAGAAATCTTGACACTTCTGATCAGCAGACCACAGAGCCCAAGGGCTGTTCAAGGCCCATGGAAACTTTGGAACAAAAGACTTGGCCCCCTGCCTATCTGTGTGGTTTTCTGAGAGGTGGGTGGGGCCCCCATCTACACAATGCTGACCAATCACCATCCTACTAACCTCCTTTCAACTGTTTCTCACAAGTTGAAGTTGATGCAGAAAGCCAGCCAGTTACAGATCCAGAGCTGAGGTGAGTGCCCTTCACTCCTGGGAGACTGAGACTAGACTGAGGTGAGGGAGATACTCCTGACATGAATTTTAATGGGGTGCCAAAACATTCAGTAATCCAGACAAATATGATTATAATGTAATCTTCAGAAGATGTTGATATTTTGTTTATTGTGGGGTATTTCACATCAATATTTCTTTTTAAAATACTGGTTTTTCTTGATCACTGAGTGTTTTTGGCACCCCCTGAAATTGTACAGGGGGTCAGTGCCTCCCTTGATCCTAATCCCAGCCTTGTTGAGAAATGGTGGTGTTCACAAATACTCAGAACTATGAGACATGGAAAAGTCACATGGTTTTTAATCAGGAGCTGAGGGTCTGATAGAAGGTGCATACGGGCCAGATAACCCAGGCCATGTTTCTTAAGTCCTAGATGTTGAAATGTGGACAGAGATGTGAGAAAAGTTAGCCTTGCCACAGGCTCCAGATACTTGACAATTTCACCAGGAAATGTCCAGGTCCAGCCCTCCTGAAACCTTGCACAGCAAGGCTGAGGTCAAAGGCAACTGACCGGCTGGCATCACCTGAGAAGTACAGAAAAGACTTCTTTTCCCCAGGGGTGCTGCCAAGTATGCCATTGCTAGATTGGTCAGTCTTTTGGTTCTTTTAAGTCAGCTTGGTCTTAAAGAAGCTCCCATTAAAATGCAACCATCATGGGTCTCCCTGGTGGCCTAGGGGTTAAATCTCAGCACTATCAACGCTGTGGCCTGAGTTCGATACCCAGCTAGAGAGCTAACCCACATGGTGCAGCAGACCTCTCCTGTCTTACCTGCTGCTCCCCTCAGCAGTGTATTTCAGTATATCCGCCTGTTCTGCTCCCCATTTTCTCTCTGGTGAATCCTCACACCTCTGGCCTACACCTCAAGATTGTCTACGCTAAAAAATAAATAAGTAAAATACAATCATTACTGGAGAGAGAAACTATTCTTGGCCGAGATCTTAACAGAGACATAGTCATTCATTCAACATTTACTGATCATCACACACAGACAAGACTAGGATTTACCCCATCTAGTGTAATGGTTAATGACAGACGCATTAACTTAGTATACTAAGGTCCAGGACAGAGGCCAGGATGAGATGCTGGAAGGTCACTTAATTAATTCAGGTCTATTTCCAACTGGGACTGCTACTGAGGAAGAGCAAAACTCAGGATAGGCGCCTGCCTGGGGTGATTTGAAAGTAGTGCAGAAAGGAATGGAGAGAGCTCTCAAAACACCCTGCACCGGTTTTGCCAGTTTCTCAGATTTGCTGGGACCTGACAGCTCAAGGAGACAGGAGCAATTAGTTTTGACTCAGGGAGGGGGCCTGGTTGCACAACTCCAGGGGTGCCGTTCTCACAACACACCTACCCTTATACCTCGTGCTTCCGCTTGGGTAAGTCTGCCCCTGAGAGGATTCGGCTGCATCTGGGGGCCTGCACACAGGGAATCTTGACCCTGGTGGGGTGGGAAGAAGAACTCAGCTGGACCTCCTACCTTAGATCTCCATATGATGTTGTGGGAGTTTCTTTGGCTTTGTGACCCTGACCCAGCTCCACACTTTCCGTGAGAAAGGGGCTGTGATCCTACCAGGCAGCCTACCTGGGGAAGGGAGGAATAAGTGATTCCACTTGATTTCTTTGATGTGCTCCCCGGTGAGCCTGGGTGCCAATCATTGATTAAGCAGCCTGGGAAATGACAAGGGGGGGGAAGACAGGAATGTTCCTTGATCCTGAAAGCTCTCTTTTTAAATAGTTAACAAACATTTATGCAGCATATATATAGACATCATCCTCTTTTCTACTAGGAGAGATCCTATTATTCTCATCTTCCAACAGAGAAAATAGAGTCCTGAGAGGTGACATAATTTCCGGATCAGTAAATGGAAAACTGAGGACTTGAACATGACATCTGTGCCTTTTCCCAAGTCATTCAGGCCCTGTTACCCCACACGCTTCTGTGCTTCAGGCCAGACACCAGGAGCCAGGCACCTGTTCCTCCTCCTCACTGCTCCTCACACACCTCCCCAAGTATTGCTACCTAAGAATGTTTCTCAGTCTCAGTTTTCTCTATCTTGCTGCCACCATCCTGGTCCAAGCCACCCTCTTCTCTGACCTCCTTACACTTCTCTCTGCTCTCTTTTTAGCATCCCCTCCCTCCACAGTGGATTTTTTTTTTTCTCTTTTCACCAGCTATGTTACCTTGCAAAAGTTTCTTAATCCCACAGGACCACATTATGTCCCTAAAATGGAAGTGAGGAGAGCATTTTGGGAGGTGCTAAGGATTAGGCAACAGGCTGTGTTTAGAGCCCAATGATCCAAGAGAAATACAAAATGACATACTCATAATTTAAGTTTTTCTAGTCACCATATTAAAGAAGATAAAAAGAAATGAAAATAATTTCAATTCCCCAGTCTACTTAACACAGCATATAAAAATAATATTCATATAACATGTAATCCATATTTGAAAAACATTAATGAGATATTTATATTCCTTTTCCCACACTAAGCCTTTGAAGTCCAGTGTGGATTTCACATTTATTGCCTGCCTCAGCAGGGCTAGCACGTGTCTGCGGGCAGCGCAGGCTCAAAGCACTCATAGCAAGGGCCTGGTCCCAAGCGTTCACTGCTCAGTGGCGGAGGGGATCCCTCCATCCCGGGATGCAGGTAGGTGGTTCCTCCTGATCTCAGGGCCTATTTTCACCCTCTGGCTTTTTCTCTTGTTCTCCTGCCACTGCTTTTACTACCAGAGATTATGATGCTGATTCCAGTAGGGCAGGCGCTTTGGCTTTGGTTTCCTGCCCATAGTCAGCCTTAACGCGAGGCCTGTCAAGGCTTAGTTTTCCTGTCTGCTAATGGAGGGCTTTACTCTTAGCTAACATAATTATATGGATTCAATCCTAGCATAATTAGCACGTCTGTTGGGGCGACCCAGGGATGGGAGGACTTATTTTGGTAAGGCGGGTTCAGGAAATGCCCCTCTGAGTCAGGAGTCAGGAGGAAAGCATTTCCACATCGCTGGGCCCCAGTCGAGGAGGAGGGGGCACTGGGAGCCCCAGTGGAAGGCGGCTATTAGGGAGGGGTTTCCAGGGCCAGAGCTGGGCTTCGCTGCAGGGCTTATGAATCCTTCCTTTTTTCTCATTTCAAAAGAGTTTAACCAAAAAAAAAAAAAAAAAAAGGCTTGTCTGAAAGTGCCTGAGACTGGAAGAAGGGTCTGGTCAGTAGGGCTTTCTGCCCCCATCCCTGCTGCCACCCTCCGCACGCAGCCCAGAGCAGACAGAAACTACACACTCTCTTTAAAGACCTGTATCAGACGGCCAGCTGCTGGTGCTCGCCCTTGGGGGCCACAAGCCACTTCCTCCTGGCGGCTGTCACGGTAATTGTGTGCCGCCTGCCGGCCAGGGACATGCTGGTTTCCAGCCCAGAGCATCTTGGCTGGTTTTTGGCCTCCTGTTTCTCAGGAATCCTGTTGTATTGGTCTACTGGGGTTACCATAACAAAGCACCATAAACTGGGTGACTTAGAACGACAGAAATGTATGTTTCACACTTCTGGGGGCCGGAAGTCAAGTTGCCAGCAGTGCTGGTTTCTTTCAAGAGCGATAAGGGAAAGCCCTCTTCTGGCCGCTGCTCTAGCTCGGGCAGCTGCAGCACTCCTTGGCTGATAGGTGATGTTCTTCCTGAGCCTTTGTGTCAGTTTTGCTCTATGCAATCCATCTCTGGGTCCACGACTCCCTTTCACAGGGACCACAGTCAAATCAGATTAGGACCCACCCTGAAGACCTCAGTTTCACTTTATTTTGATTTCCTTGGCAAAGACCCTGTTTCCAAAAGAGGTCACATTTTGAGGTCCTGGGGGTTAGAACTTCAACATGTGAATGGGGGTGAGCACATGCCATCCCACAACACCACAGGCTAAGCGCCTTTAGTCAGTGCTAGTTCCCCCTCTGCTGCCTGGGCATCCAGAGGGTGAGTGAGTCCCCCGAGCCTTCCGCGGCCAGAGACTGTCTTAGAGCACTGCCAGCTCACATAAACTTTGAATTTCCTGGGGTTGACGGCAATACAATGACCAACAAAATGCAGCTCTTGCCAGCCCCTGCCCTTCAGGAACTGTAATCCAGTAGGAAAGATAAGACATAAACGAGATAACAAAATATAGGGCTATGAAAGGTGCAAAGAATAAAGCCATAGAAGAGTGCTTTCTTGTGGTTGAGAGATAAGTGAAAGATTTACGGAAGTTCACTTTGAACAGCCGTTCTGATTCCAAAGGTAAAGATGAGAAAGGAGGGGCAATTCAAGAGGTGCAGGGCAGCAGCTAGGGTGAGAAAGTTGGAGAGCCACACAATGCCTAACTGCAGTGGGCTTTCCTTGCCAAGCCCAAGACTGCATAGGGACCCATGGAGCATTTTCCAGCAGGAGGACAACACAATTCAAATCATCAATTAGGGTCACGTCCCATCCATAAAAGTGGGCTAAGATTTGTTAAGGAGAAGGTGGAGTAGAGTAAGGTGAGGACAAATAATAGGAGGCTGGGTAGTAGTTCAAAGAACTGAGTTAAAGCAGTTGCTGTGGAAATGGAAAGGAAATGGGGTGGCAAAGTGTTTGGGATGAAAGAAGCCACGGAAGTTGACAACAGTGGAAGTTTAGGTGTGAGAGAAGAAAAAAGAGAAGACATGATTTCAGGTTTCCAAGTCTGGGCTATTTGCAGAGGGTGGGTGCCAGCCAGGGAGGAAAGAGGGAAGTGAGGGGTGTGGCTGTTCTGTTCTGCTGGGGCGCTCCCTGCCAGAGGGAGAGGCTGTGTTTTCCCTTTCCTCCTGCCGCCCTTTCAATGCCAAGCGCAGGAGTGGCCTGCCCTGACCCCTATCTCTCGGTTCTTTTTTCTTCAGAAGCTTACTTAAATATTTAGAGGCAACTCAGTCTCAAGGGTGTTCTTGAGCTCACGATGAAGAAATGAGAAAAGGGAAAGGCCCTCAAATAGTATCCTGGCAACTAGGAAAAATGAGGAGGTTACATCTGACAACATAATATCAGCCCACGGCTGGCTCAGCACCCACAGGATGCCCCTGACACTGGCAGCTTCCTGTCAGGGCTGAATAGATATGTGAACTCAGGCCACAAGTCTTGGCTTCTCTCCTTTTCAAGTGCATAAGGTACAATTTTAGTCTACCTGTGAAAGTTTCTCATGTCCTACCTGCAAAGGCTCTGGAACAAGCTTGGGGGCTCTGTGTGTGTGTGTGTGTGTGTGTGTGTGTGTGTGTGTGTGTGTGTTTTCCCTACATGGCGTGGCTTCTTCCCTACTAACTCACATCTAGCCTTTTCTAGTCTCAGGGCCCCTGTCTAATCAGGCAGACATAACTGGGCAGATAGACAACAACAGTGTAACTGGAAAGTCACCTTCCATCAGATGCTAGAGACAAGATCCAGTTGAAGACACTTTTTTTGGGAGGCCCTAGCTATGATCTGCTCTCTCTGAGGGCTAAGAGGGGAATGCCTGAATAAAAGCTGCTGCTGTGGCCCCTATGACACATGTTTCTGGACAGGGCTCACATAGTCAAGTTGGAGTGAGAAGGTCAAGGTGAGTAATGGAGATGGCTGGGTTGAGAAATGTCAAAGGCTGGTGTATCACCCCCTCAACTCTCAGAGTGTGCCACTTCATAAAATAATTTAAATACCATCAGAACAGATCAAAATGCAGTCTGGGATTGGTTTAAACCACTTTCTTTGACCCATCTCATGAAACACATGGTACCCATTAAAAGGGATTGGAAGTGGCCATATTGACAGGGAAAGACAGGCACGATACCTTGTTGAGATGTACAGTAGTATCTAGTTTGTGTGTGTGTGTTGTGTGTGTGTGTGTGTGTGTGTGTGTGCGTGTCTATGAAAAGATTAGGTGAACTAAATGGTCAAAGTTGTGTTGTATCAAGTCTTGGGTGACTTTTCCTTCATTTAATTATTTTTTTGTTTTTTCATCAGTGAAAATATACTTGTGAAATTTTAAAACAAGTAAAACTTTTTCGCAATAACGTATCTCTCAGGAATATACCTTTGGTGTTTAATTGGAGAGTGAAATGAGCTAACCAGCCTTTCTTGACCCCAAGCCTGCCTTTGCCTTTCTCACCCCTTTCCTAGCTGCTTTCCATCTCAAAGCTCCTGTCAGTGAGATTGCTCCTCTGAGCCCTGCTGGGAAGATGTGGGAGCTCTGATAAGCATCGCTGCCTTCTTTAGGACAGGGAGGGAGTCTTAGGCAGGTTGAGTGACTCTTGCTCTGAAATCCCCAGATAATCGGGTCCTGTAGGAGGCAAGGACAGGCCTTGGATTCTCTCTCCTGCCTTCCAGCTGCCAGCTGCTGCTCTCATGAATAGGTTTTCTTCTGGTTTCAGTCCCACAACTTTGCTCTCTAAATGCTATTGTACCCTGGCCATCTGGTTAGTAGGACTGGTTATTAGGGTTATATAGTCTTCAGGTCACATGGGGTGAAGCACCATGGGAAGGTGAAAGCAAAGTTAGAAGGTCGTCAGGAAATTGGAGGCTGGGACAAAGGTGAAGGAGGTTCCCTGAGAACTGCCTGGCCGAGTGAGTGCCCAGCAAGTAGGCGGGGTGCTGTTAGGGACTGAAGTGCAAGGTTCCTGCAGCAGAACCCCAGGCCAAGGGAATTTCCAGGTGTTCCTCAGATAGTGATGTAGACTTTTGCCACTGCTTTGAAAGGTTAAAGTGGGGCATACCACCTGCCCAGCCCCCTGTGCCCTCTAAGAAGTGCCATGGTTGCAGGTGAGGGGTCCTGAGTTACTGTAGTTGCTTCAGTGAGGAGGGTGCATCCTTGCGTGGCTTTGGAAAGCCATTTGGTTGCAGGACCGCTTGTGAGTTTTTACTATGTCCCAGCACCCTGAGAACTCCCAACTCCCCAAGACCCCTGGGCTGCAGCCTCTGAACTCTTCTTGGCTGTTCTGCTTTTTCTTGCCTCTTGCTCGCTCGAACACACCAATGGCTGGAGAAACTGGAGAACAGTGAAGATGTACTCTGCCCCTCTCTGGCAGGCGACATTGGGCTAATGACAATTTCTCCAAGCTTCAGTTTCTCCATATGTAAAACAAAATACTAATAGTATATGCTTTGTACTTGTGAAAGAATGCATCATAAAGAATTAAGAGGACAGTGCTGAGAGCATACAAAACAGGGTTGAACTTGAAAAACATGTAGCAACTAGTTAAGGGCAGAGACAGCGTCTCTCTTATCAGAATGAAGGGCAAGGCTATGTTGAAACAGGTTCTAGAGCACCTTTTGGTGTCAGGCATCAACTTGTTAACTGTTGGATCGTGGGGAGTTTCCAGAGAGGAGATGGGGTGAATAGGACATTAACACTGTTTATTGACAAGTAGGAAGTTACTTCATAAAATATTAAAAAAATTGCACATTGTAACAACCTGGATAGCAATTGTAATTCTAAGTGTTAATAAGTATTAATTATTGATTAGCATAAATAATTATTAACTATAGGGACTTTACAGCTAGGTTCCCTGCCCCCATACCCATGAGAGCACATACACACACAGCAAGACAGAAAAACCAGAGAGCACTTAAAAGTAAAGGGTCAAAGGTATCAGACTTGGGTTTCCAGCTGTGCAGATGCGAGGTCTCTCAGGTGGGTCTGGGAGTGGGTTTGTGCCTCCAGCTCCCTCAGGCAGCTGCTTTCTGAAGAGCCAAACCTTGGTTTTCCAGCTTGGCTGGACCTCACTCTCGCGCTCTGCCCAGTGTGGATCCGGCAGTTTCTAGGTTACAGATTCAGGGGGCAGGGCTGAATGGGGGCATGGAGAAAGGCTTTGGTGGCAAATCAAAAAGAGTTCTGTGTTAACTTGCTAGGGCTGCCTTAACAAAGTGACAAACAGCAGAAATGTATCTTCTCACAGATCTTGAGGCTAGAAGTTTAAGATCAAGGGGTCAGCAGGGTTGAAATGGGGTTGATGAAGGAAGGCTCCATTCCAGCCTTTCTCCTTGGCTTGAAGATGGTCATCATATCCCTGTGTCTTCACCTCATCTGCCCTGTGTGTATCTGTGTGCTAATTCTCTCTTCTAATCAGGACACCAGTCATATTTGATGAGGGCCAAATGACCACATTTCAGATTCTGGCTCCAAACATGTTTACCCTCTGAAGTACTAAGGGTTAAGACTTCAATGGTGGGGGAAGGGGCTTTCTCGTGGTGCAAGGGGTTAAGTCTCAGCACTATGAAGCTATCAGCAGCCACTGCAGCACGAGTTCGATTGATTCAGGCCAGGGAGTGGATCCACATGATGTAGCAGACCTCTCCTGTCCCGCCCGCTGCTCCCCTCAGCAGTGTACTTAGTAGATCTGCCTGTTCTGCTCCCCATTCTGTCTCTAGTGAATCCTCTCACCCCTGCCCCCAGCCCCCACACCTCTGCTCTTGTATGCATAAATAATGTTTTTTTTTTTAACTTCAATGTATGATTTTTGGGGGACACAATTTAGCACATAACATTTTATTCTTCCATTTTGGTGTGGCCAAGGCAGTGTGCAGTTTTCCTTTCTGTCACATTTGGGGTACCCACTCCTCTGAGATTTCACCCTTATCTTCTTTCTCTCACTTCTTATTGTGAAAATATTAAAAAATATAGTAAACTATACATCCACGTATGTATCCCTGACTTAAACTCAATACAGGTTAACATTTTGTCAGATATTCATTTGTATGTGTATATACAGACACACATAACCATAGTAAGGTGCAAATACATCCGTGTTTGTGTGTTTGTATATGTATTTGGCATTATTGAAATGTTACCTTTAAATACTTCAGGACACATCTCCAAAATTCAGGACATTATTTTCCACATTCACAATACCACTGTCATACTTAATAATAATTCCTTATTTTACTTAATAAATAACCATTCCATATTCAAATTTCTTAGACTATGGCCAAAATAGTTTTCTTTACCAACCAAGATGTATGCATAGCAAATGTGCAAATGTTTGTATCTTTTCAGTATCTTTTAATCTGGAGTACATTCCCTCCAACTTTTATTTTCATGGCACTGATTTTTTGAGGACACTAAGCCACATTGGGGTGTCCCACACTCTGGTTCTGGTGTTGTCTGATCTACCTGGAGATCAATTATAATAAGTAGCCATAAGAAAACCATTTAATTACTCTAACACAGTTGTTGAGGATAGTAACTGGAACCACTTCAGTTCCATATATATAGTCTATAGGAAGCATTTTTCACCAGAATTTACTGTCAGGAAAGAGTTGTGTCTTCCCCTACAACTTGGCATTTTATTTTTTTCTGACGAGAGCTATAAAACTTCTTGTCTTTTATTCAAGAAGCCTGGAATGAAACTTATAACTGTGGTACATTAAAAAAAAAAATTCTTTTTTGCTATAACATTGGTTTACAACACCATATATGATTTAGGGGATAAGTTCACACCTCTTCAGATGTATGTTACCAAACAATGCCCACCACTAAAGTCCCAATAGTCCTCCACCAGAGTCCATGGGGGCCCCTCCCTCTTTGCTCCCCACCCTCCCCCTCCTCTGGTAGCCTCAATTCTGCAGGGTTTGTTTTGTCTTTTCCTTTGTTAAGCTTCATATTCCACATATGAGTGAAATCATCCAGTATTTGTCTTTATCCTTCTGATTTATTTCACTTAGCACAATCCCCTCTAGTTCCATTCCTGTTGTCACAAATGGCAAGATTTCATCTTTTTTCCCCCAACAACTGAATAGTATTCCATTGTGTGTATATATAAACTATGGTACATTTTAGGGTTATCATATCTGTTTCTCCTTTCCCCTCCAATCTTGAGTTCTATTTTGTTAAGACTATTGTATAGCTTTTATCATAAATCCTCTTCAAATTCTTTTTTTTGGTTTGTTTGCTTTAAAGATGACTCATATAAATAAGTCTAGTTAAATTGCTCAAGACTTTTCCTTATCTCTAAGCTAAGGACTCTAAAGATTCTTTGGAGTTATCTCCTTCCTGGGAACCACAGGATTGGAGAAAACTTCTGAACACCAAGCTTCTAGCCTACACAGAGTGCTCCTCAAGGTCATCATGATTTTACATGATCCTGTCTTCTGACAGTGAACAGCAAGTCAGATCCACTGTAGTTCTCTATAGTAACCCTGGCTCAGATGGACCTGCCAACTTTCAATTTTGTACTAATTACTGTGCCATTATGCTTTTGATCTATAGGATTTAGGATTAATCAATCTTTCATATTTCATTTCCTTGAGATCACAATAATCTTGATATTCAAGCACTTAAACACACCCCTCTAAGGGGGCTATTCTTCAATAGCAATGCAATAGCCAGAAACACCATGAGACCTGGTTTTAGCAACTGCTTATTAAGTGCTTATTATTTGCCAGGAATGTAAGTGTATTGTCTTATTTAATCCCCACAACAATTCTGCAATATAAACATTAAGTGTCCATATTTTCTGGATAGAAACCAGAGGCTCAGCAATGCTAAATAACTTGCTTGGCAAGCAGTGAAATTAGGATGTGAACCTACTTGTCTCTTACACGTATTCTGTAATACTGTACCATACTGCCTCTGTGTTTTGTTTCTTGCATGGAAGAAAATTAGAGAGGAGAAAAACATTGTTGCTAAACTCAAAGTTGAAGGAGAATAAAGTTTATATTATGCTTTGGTTTACCCAATACAAGTGGGGCAAAATTGTTCAAGGATGGGAACAGGATTAGGTTAATTCTGGCTTTTTCCTGGCCCCTACGCTGAAAGTGGTTTCTCCCCAACCAACTCTCCTCTTCATCCCCCCTCTCACCGCCCCACAGAGGCAGCTTATTGTGGGGCAGCAGCAACACCATCTGGCCGCACAGACTTTCTCCAGAAAGCTCCATCCACAGCCTGCTACACTCCACGCTGGCAGAAGGAAAGTCGTCATTCCAGACCACATGACTCAAATGTTTATTCACTAAATGCACACCATTGAATAGAAAGTCCGTGATTTGAATATGCATGTAGGCAAAGCACCTTCCTGCCCCAGCACCCTGGTTTATCTGTGCTAATGCAGGACTTGGGGTGTGACACCACCCCCTTCCCCAGACCATCTGCTCTTGGAGCACTTTATCTGGTTCTGGAAATTGTGAAGCAGGAGGTGCTAACTTAGGGTTTCTCCCTGGGTTTCAGGGATCCCTGAAATTCTACGTGTAGTTTATTTTTATTTATATATGTACATCTTTCTGGAAAGAGGTTTCCTTTGTTTTAAAGATTTATTTATTTATGCATTCAAGAGCTGGGGTGTATGGTCAGAGGTGTGGGGAGGTGAGAGGATTCACAGAGACAGAGTGGGGAGCAGAACAGGTGGAGTGACTGAAATACACTGCTGAGGGGAACAGCGGGCCAGACAGGAGGGGTCTGCTGCGCCATGTGGGTTATTAGCTCCTTGGCCTGCATTCCATCGCTTCTCATAGTGCTGAGACTTAACCCATTGTGCTCCCAGGGAGGCCCCCTGGAAAGAGGGTTCTTAATTGTTATATTTTCAGGGTCCCTGATCCCTAAAAGTTAATCATCATTACCTGGAGACTAACTGAAATATTTTGTTGATTTAATATTAACTTGAGGCAGTTTAAAATTAATTTCCCTTTCCGAAGATATTTCTGTTTGGTTGTCTTGAGATTCGGTGAGGTGGCAGAAACATTAAATACATGAACAATGAGTCACTGATTAACCAGGGAGGGGTAGTGTGGTAGCTATGGGCCCTGGGTCTGGTGTGAGACTGCCAAAATTTAGGCCCAGTTTTGCTGCTTACTAAATACATGACCTTGGGTGCATTGTTTAAGTTCTCTGAGCTCCAGTTTGTCTGTATAATGAGTGGGTAACTACAATACTACCTTATTGTGTTGTTATGAGGATTAAGTGAGCTAATGTAGAGTCAGTTTCCCAAAAAGGTTCTGACAGGCTTTTTCCAGGATGTCCAGAGGAGGACTTTTCCAGTATGTGTCACGATGATATGAAGCCAATAGAGGCCCTGTGAGCCTTGGGAGAAACTTAGCATGACTTAAAGAACTCAGAAAACCTAATCTTAGGGATGGCTCCAGACACAACGTATTTTAAGGCAGGGCAAACATCCCCTGGAGAAGTTTTGTCACAGGAAGTCATCCCCTCCTGGACAGTGAAACTTCTCTCTTTGATGACTCAATTTCCTTAGTCAAGATATAAATTCCCAGTTTGCCCCATTTACTTCAGAATTTACAGCCATGTAAATTTTCCATACATATGTTATTAAATCTGGTCTTTTTCTCCAACTAACCTGTTTGATGTTAATTTGTTTGTTCAGGGCCTCCCTGGTGGTGCAGCCCTGTGCTGTGGCGCTGTCGGCAGTGGCAACGTGAGTTCGACGCCCGACTGGGGAGATTCCCACATGTTGCGGCAGACCTCTCCTACCTTGCCTGCTGCTCCCCTCAGCAGTGTATTTCCGTCGATCTGCCTGTTCTGCTCCCCACTCTGTCTCTGGTGAACCCTCTCACTGCTCCACGCCTCTGGCCTGTACCCCAGCATCATATACATAAATAAATAGATCTTTAAAAAAAATAGTTTGTTCAGCCTCAGAAGAACCCAGAGGGGTGAGGAAATTACACCTGTGCCCTCACACTTAAAGACAAAGTCTTTAACACCACATTAGGTAGGCCAGTTATTATTTGTTCTATTATTTCCAATTTAGCAGTGTAGAATCATTATTGGTGGTAGTGCTTTTTTTTTTTTTTTTAAAGATTTATTTTTTATTTCTACATACAAGTTGGGGTATAGGCCAGAGGCGTGGGGTAGCGAGAGGGTTCACCAGAGACAGAGCGGGTAGCAGAACAGGCAGATCAGAAACACACTGCTGAGGGGAGCAGTGGGCGAGGCAGGAGAGGTCTGCTGCGCCATGTGGGAATATCCCCAGCTGGGCATCGAACTCGCATCGCCGCTGCCAACAGCTCCACAGCGCAGCGCTTAACCGCTGCGCCACCAGGGAGGCCCGGTGGTAGTGCTTTTGTGACAGGAAGATGTCAAGGCTGTTTTTCGAATTCCCTGTATATTCAGAACTAACTATGTCCTCTCATCACAACCAGAACATTGAAAGTTGGCTTGGTGAGAAGGTCATTCAAGAACCACTTTCTCGGGCCTTCCCGGTGGCACAGGAGTTAAAATCTCAGTGCTATCAAGCTATCTTCAACCACTTCGAAATGAGCTCAATTCCCGGCCAGGGAGCTTCCCACATGGCACAGCAGACCTCTCCTGTCTCTTCTGCTGCTCCCCTTAGCAGTGTATTTCACTAGACCTGCTTTTTCTGCTCCCTACTCTGTCTCTGGTGAATCTTCTCACTCTCCCACACCTCTGGCCTACACCCCAGTTCTTGTATGCATAAATAAATAAAATAAATATTTAAAAAACAAAAAAGAACCACTTTCTCAGTATCTTCCAGCACAATCTCTATGCCACCCTGGCTTTTCTCTTTCTTATCAATAACTTATAGCCCCCATATAAACAAAAACCTACATAAGTCTATATTAGAAGAAATATAGACACACATTGTATACTTGTACTATGTCAGGCACTATATTACATATTTATTTAAATTAATTTTAAACCAGCTGAAGTTACCATTAATCCAATTAAATGTATAGATACAGAGACAAGTATTTGCTCATTTGGCCCCTGCTACAACACTTTAAGACATGTCCACTTTCACAGATGAGGATGAGAAAATTCAGGCATAGACAATTAATTGACTTTCCCTAAATTCACAGAGTTAGTGAGTAGCAAATCTGAGGTGAAGATCCAGAAACATATATCTTCAATGCCAACCTGGTTTGCTGTGTTGCTTAGTCACTTACTCCCCTGCAACTTGACTTACAATATTATCTTATATCACTGTGAGAATTAATATACAGGATCTCTATTCAAACGAGGCCTCATGCACACACAATGAGCAAACTGCAGTACCAGCATGCCTTGCATCTCCTAAGGGAAGTGAGTTGCTTTCCTGTGACAGCAGAAGGGAAAAGGAGGTTTCTTTTTGCCCAGCGACAGTTCTATCAAAGAGATAATTCCATAAACTAATGGACAAGAACATCAAACTTCCACACAGCACCCCTAAAATCTATATGTTGGCTCAGACTTTTGTTCTAAAATAAGGGTATGCATAAGCCTACAATTTCCAATTGCCTTTTTGGTGCTGTTTCCAAATAAACCTATTTTTTTTGGTGTGTGAAATAATTGGCTACTTTTTGTTTGAGGTTAACAGTATTTAGTTTTTCATGTTATTTTATCTCAAAAAGTCTTTAAATTCCTTGACGACAGCAATGATTTCTTAGACCATTTTTAAGCCCTCATTGTACTCAGGATGACAAAATGGGTACTCTCAATATTTGTATGTGGATTATTGGATGAATATATGAGAAGCAGCTTAAACACATCTGCTGTGTTTGCTTAACAATTTAACCACTTTCTTTACTATAAACAGTGTTTTTTTTTTAAGAAACACTTTTATAAAACAAAGTTTAAACACACTTAATATGTTATTAATGCCACAATCCTTCTGATGTATCTATAGGAGAAACAAAAATATAGCTGAAGTAATAATTAAAAATACCTAATTTTTAAGTGGTTAGTACACTGTCTATATATATATATATATATATATATATATATATATATGTATATATAATTTTTAAGTGGTTAGTACACTGCCTATATATATATATATAAATATTAGGTATTTTTAATATATATATTATATGCATATATATAAAGTAAAGGGTTAATATCACTACTACTGCTATTGCTATTACAATGTTTGTTGTACAATTATCTTCTATTATCAATGTCATCACGGAACTTGTTCTGCAGGAATTCTTAGCTTTAAGAAGTAGAGAAGGAATATCCCCTACTTTTCTTTGATACTTTCTCAGCATTTAGGACATTTTGCTCCCATTTTTACTAGAAGGAACTTGAGATTTGGAGAGGTTATGCTATTTATTTACCCAGGGAGTGGTGGAACCAGAATGTAAAGGCAGTGTTCTTGTCTCCACAGTGCCAGCTGTTCTCCTACACAGATACTATGGTAACGAGTGACCCCTAAAAGTAGCAGTTTAAAACAATAAACACTTGTTATCTAAGTGGTTTCTGAGGACCAGGAATGCATGAGTGGCTAGGCTGAGGTTGGAGCTGAGCAGTTCTCAAGGGCTACAGTTCTCTCAAGGCTCTATGGGGGATGGAGAAGCTTATTCTAAGGTGACTTATATGACTTATACTGGTTGTTGGCTAGAGCTTCAGGGTCTTGTAATGTACACTTTCCATAGCCTTTCTGGATGTCTGCACAACATGGTAGCTGGTTTCTTTTGTGAGTGATGAGAGAGAGTCCAAGACAGAAGTCACAGCAATTTAAAAATCAAAATTGGAAGTAACACAGCATTACTCCTCCTGCCATATGCTTTTGGTCATAGAACCACCTTGGTAGAGCATGGGGGGTGATTCCATAGTGGACACCAGGAGGCACGGGGTCTAGTGGGGAGAGTGGCTATCACAAATACCTTTGGGGTCAACTGGACAAGGTCCAAATGGCGCTCCTTGTGCCAAGTGTACTGACTATTTTGTGGCGACTCTTGGGTTTATTATATGGGGGCACATGAAGCACTTTGATGTCTACTTTGAGTTGTGTGTATACTTGGTTGCTGAATATTTCTATATAGTCTACTCTTCAACCTCCAGTCCTGAATATAGAAGGAGCAGAGTACCCAGTGCTCCTATAATAAGAAATATATATTTTTAAATTAACAGTTGTGAAGACTCATACATTTATCTGAAAAACTTTCAGCATATACTTGTAGTTAAGACAATAAGGGCATTTTGGGGTTAAGAACTTGGACACTGGAGTCAGAATTCGTATGCCACCATTTACTAAGAGTCTGTCTTTGGAAAGTTACTTCTCTGAGTCTTAGTTTCCTACATTGTAAACTAGCGCTAATAATATCTACTTTCTAGATAGGGTGGAGAAGGTGAGGGGGTGGGGAAGGTGAGGATTAACTGTGATAAAGTAAAATGTGGCAAATCATGTTTTCCAAAATGGTGAGCCGAGCCAACATTTATGGATGCATATCACATCCTAAATTCTCTTCTTACACTTTGACAGGAGTGGTGGGGTTCCCTTTTCTTGAAAGGAATGTTGGCAGATCTTTGGCACTGCATCAACCAATGGAATGTGGCCAAAGTGATGTTGCATCATTTCCAGGGCTAGATCACAAAAGACAATATGGTTCTCATGGGTTGTAGGTCTTGGGATGCTTGCCCTTTGACCTTAGCCACCATATTGTGAGGAAGCCCAGGTCACATGTTGAGGTGGGTGTTCCAGCTAGCCCTTATTCAACACCAGCATCAACCAGCAGACATGTGCATGAACAAACTTTCGGATGAATCCAGTATCCAGGCTTCAACTTTCCCAGCTGAAGGTCCCAGACATCCTGGAGCAGAGACAAACCAACCCTGCTCTGCTCTACTTGAGTTCCTAGACCATAGAACATGTGACAAATAATATGTGATTATTGTTATTTTAAGTCACAAAGTTTTGGAAAACTTGTTATGCAGCAATAAATAATATACACAATAATCCTCCTAGTACAGTATCTGAAAATAGGGGATCAATAAATTCTGGGATATTTATTTTTAAGAAAATGTGTGCCTCTTTATATTTTCAAAAAGCTCAGTTAGAACTTTATTTTTCCACCCCTGCGCCCCAGCTGTTTCTAGGATTTTGGGGAAGGGACTTTTTAATTTTGTTTTTCCCTGACTCTTTTTACATATAAATTGTTTACTCTGAATATATATGAGAGGAAGTTTTTGGTTCTCCATCTGCTGAGTTGTTTCAGAGTTTTCCAGTCCATTGCTGGGGTTAAAGTGACAGCTGTTTCAGGATGTGGCTTATCTTTTTGTTCACTGGTTCATTAAAGCTGTTTCACAGCAGTAATCAAAAGGCACAGAGATGGTCTACATTTATTCCTTGCTCTACCCACAAAGGAAAACTAGAATCATGTATTCTTTTCTCATATTTTCTGGCTTTTAAAAGCATGAACTTTCTAGCTTTTAAAAGCATGATTTACCAGGCTAAGAGAGTCCCAGGGAAAAGAGGGTTGCCACTGGAGGTAAAGCCACTGTCACATAGGTCCTAGAATAATTCTAGGATCCCTAAAGGGTTTTGCCTCTTTAAAGATTTATTTTTATTTATTTATGCATCCGAGAATTGGGTTGTAGGCCAGAGATGCCGGGGGTGGGAGGATTCACCAGAGACAGTGGGGAGGAGAACAGGCTGACCTACTGAAATACACTGCTGAGGGGAGCAGCGGGTAAGACAGGAGAGCTCTGCTGCGCCATGTGGGAAGCTCCCTGGCCGGGTATCAAACTCATGCTGTAGTGGCTGTCGATAGCTTGATAGCGCTGAGACTTTAGATCCTGCGCCACCAGGGAAGCCCAGGTTTTGGCTCTTTAACCTTCCTCCAAGTATCAGAAGGTATGCGTGGGCATGAATTTGAGGGGAAAGTCAGAAGACTGGGTGTGTTTGTGTGTGTGTGTGGCGGGGGCGGGGTTTGGGTTGGGAGAGGTGGTGGTGGGTAAGTCAGAATGCTATGGGGTCTCCTCTGCACCCTGGCTATGATCCCTGTGCCCTGGAGGTGCTGTAGGGCTGCTCAGGCGGCATCTGTATGTAATGGTGGTAAAGAGTCAGGAAGAAGAATGTGTGACCAGGGTTCCGGCCTATTTTGTTTCATTGTGGTAAAATATATATAACATACAGCTTACTGTTTTAAAGTGTAGAGTTCAGTGCAATTAAGAACATTCATATTTTTATGCAACCATCACCACTATCTATCTCCAGAATTTTTTTATCATCCCAAACTGAAACTCTATCCATTAAACAATAACTCCCAGGCCCCCCTGCCCCCAGCCACTAGTAAATACTTCTACTTTCTGTATCTACGAATTTGACTATTTTAGGCATTTCACATTAATGGAATCATATAATTATCCTTTTGTGTCTGGCTTATTTCACTTAGTATGTTTTCCAAGATTCATCCATGTTGTAGTGTACATTAGAATTTCATTACTTTTTAGGGCTGAATGATATTCCATTGTAACCATATAAAGGGACATTTAGGTTGTTTCCACCTTTTAGCTATTGTGAATAAAGCTGTTAGAGCATTGGTATGCATTTATATCTGTTCGAATCTCTGTTTTCAATTCTTTGGAAACATGGGATTGATGGGTCATACGATAATTGTAGAGTCCAGAGGCCAGACGTTGGGTCTAAGAATGTATTTGCTAATGAAGTGGGATGGGAACTGTTCCATTTCAGCATTCCTAGGGACTGTGCAAATTAGGCTTACTGTGGTTTACCAATACAATAGTACTTATGGTGTTTCTAGTGAACATTTACTTTGTGCCAGTCTCTGTGATAGTTTTTTTTTCTTAAGAACTCTTTGAGATACATATGTGATTATTATTGCATTTTACAGATTGAAAACTGAGGCATAGAGATATTTCATAACTCCATAATAACAGTTATTTCATAACTCAGGGCATACACATTGTAAGATCTGAGCCAGGATTTGAACACAGGTAGCATGAAAGCTTCTATGTGTGTGTAACCTTTCCAAACAGAGTAACCATTACATAATAAGCCAGGGTAGTATTTATTTATTTGGAAGAAACAAACTTCTTGTAGTGGGATAATTACGGTAAAAAGCAAATATATAAGTAAAAAGTATAGGAAGCCTCTGTGATTTATGAGGGTTTTCATATTTAAGAAAAAAATTTTCCTTAGCCTGTGGAGTATATGAGGAGATCTTGTGTTGTGCAGAGGAGCTAGTTTTTGCTATATATTTGCAAGCATAAATCTTCTATTTTTTATTGTTTTAAGGGTTACCCAGTGAACCTTCATAAATGTACTCCATGTTAAAATTACAATGAGGGCCTCCCTGGTGGCGCAGCGGTTAAGCGCTGCGCTGTGGAGCTGGGCGCGGGAGACCTCTCCTGCCTAGCCCGCTGCTCCCCTCAGCAGTGTATTTCTGATCTTCCTGTTCTGCTCCCTACTCTGTCTCTGGTGAAGCCTCTCACCGCTCCACACCTCTGTCCTGTACCCCAGCTGTATGTATAAATAAATACATATTAAAAAAAAAAATTACAATGAAATGTACCACTAGATGGCGGTAGAGATCAATTTTTAGAACTCCAGCAGTCACTAAATCTGTACAGTAAATTAAGCTCTAAGAAAGCAATATTTTGACATGATCAGAGTAACCATATTTAATATTTAAAGATTTATTTTTTATTTATACATACAAGTTGGGGTACAGGCAGAGGCGTGGGACGGTGAGAGGGTTCACCAGAGACAGAGTGGGGAGCAGAACAAGCAGATCAGAAATACACTGCTGAGGGGAGCAGCGGGCAAGGCAGGAGAGGTCTGCCTCACCATGTGGGATTCTCCCCGGCCGGGCGTCGAACTCACGTC